>JAODAL010019158.1:0-72835 GCA_025379985.1 Phyllomedusa bahiana
TCCTTCGATCGACTCGATACCAATGCAATCGCTCAACACAGTAATAATGTACAACTATAAAAAAACTTCCCTAAATAAATTCTGTAAACAAATGTCAGTTACCAAAAAATATACTAAATGAGAGTCACTGTACAAAATAGCATAGTGCCACTTTGTGATCTGTGGGTCAAACGGGTTTAAAGGGTCTTTGTGGGGCCCAGGACAGGGATAGCCCTATGTCCAGTGAAACTAAAATGGTGGTTGAAAGACTCCTTTTTCCGGCACTTTTTAATCTGTGGGTCAGACAGGTTAATGGTAAATTCTGCCGGTACAGGACAATATAGTTATGTCCAGGTCCAGTTCAATTTAAAAATGGGTGGTTCAGAGACTCCTTTTCCCGGCACTTTTTAATTTGGGGGTCAGACAGGTTTAATGGTCCTACTGCAGTCCAGGACCGGTATAGTCACTGGCCAGTTCAACTAACATGGTGGTTGAAAGTCTCCTTTTCCCCAGCACTTTTTAATCTGTGGGTCAGACAGGTTTAATGGTCATACTGCGGTACAGGACAGATATAGTTAATGTCCAGTTAAACTAAAATGGTAGTTCAAAGACTCCTTTTCCCGGCACTTTTTAATTTGGGGGTCAGACAGGTTTAATGGTCATACTGCGGTCCAGGACAGGTATAGTCAATGTCATTCAACTAAAATGGGGTTTTTAAAGACTCCTTTTTTCTTTGCACTTTTTAATCTGTGGGTCAGACAGGTTTAATGGTCATACTGCGGTACAGGACAGTTATAGTTAATGTCCAGTTCAACTAAAATTGTGGTTCAAAGACTCCGTTTTCCGGAACTTTTTCATCTGGGGTCATGCAGGTTTGGGGCTCATGCTGCGTTCCAGGACAGGTATAATCAATGTCCAGTTCAAGTAAAATGATGGTTCAAATCATACTGCCTTCTGGCACTTTTTAATTTGTGGGTCATGCAGGTTTATGGGCCCATGCTGTGGTGCAAGACAGGGATATGTGAAAGGTCTGTGATTTTTTTTTCTGTGGCTTTTATAACCTAATTGTCTTGCCTAAGATGTAGCACGTATACAGTTTGCTGTTGTGGATGTTAATTTCAGCTTCTCCATCCCTGTTTCGGTGTAAGAATGAAGGTGTTGTTCCTCTCCCATAGACTTTAATGGTCATCGGCGATAATCTATTATCGACTATCGGATATCTTATTGATAATTGCCAATATCGACTATCGACCCGATGACGATAGTCAACGTAATCGCTCATCACTAGTCATTTTCATTGTTCTGGTGAGAAATGCACCAAAAGAGAGTTTTCCACCTTTTTCTCTATGTATGGCACATCATTTGAGCATGTTTGGAGCACTGTGCACCAGAACCGACACTTTGTAATGCGCCAAACATGTAGGGGCGTTCTGGAGGTGTGTCGTACCACATTCGTAACATTAGGCACATTTCTGAATGTGGGACAGCAAAACTATGTGCCTAACTGCTTGAACAGTCAGACCAATTTATATGTGGTCTGCCTGAACCTGAGTAGTGGTAATGGAACTAGATTTGCCTTTAAATGTCCCTTACTTCTCAACTTACACCAGTAAAATAATAAAAAGTCATTTATGCTAATTCTAAAACTATATAAAATGAAATTATATAAATGTAATAATAAATTACATAACATATAATTAATATAAAATTATATAATTTCCCAAAAATATAAAATAATCTCCTATAAAATGTATTTAAAATGTAATCTAAAATTAATTTGAAATTAAATAATATAAATTAATGACTCCAATACAGCATCTAACATGAATCCCTTTCTCAATTAACTGTTTTAGCAGCCATCATTGAATTCTGTCATTCATTTATACACATTTGTTGCATCACTAATGCACCAAAATACCGCGGCACGCCAAACATATATGCTAGGCGTCTCAAATGTTAGGCGCCATTTATGACTGCACATTGCTACTTTCATGTATACAGGTGCATTAAACACTGAAAAAAGAAGTGAAAATGGTTTTGAGGTGGTGTTGTTTGTTTATGCAATCTCACAAATGATCAAATAAAATGTGATCAAGGACTCTTACATACCCCAAAATAGTATCCATGAAAACTTCAATTTATTCAGCACCTTAAAAGTCATTACATAGGTCCATTAACAGAAAAAAGTAATGGTTCTTATACTGTAAGATAAAAATGTAACTTTTAAAATGTATTTTTAAGTGTCAGGTATAATTTATGAATTTGAGGAGGGGCCTGAAAACATAGGTATGATATTGTAGCCAGGTAGCAGCCCCCTGTATCCAGTAAATTGCCCCTTGTAGCCAGTTAGTAGCCCTCTGTAGCCAGGTAGTAGCCCCCTGTAGCCAATAAATTGCCTCCTGTAGCCAGTAAATTGCCCCCTGTAGCCAGATAGTAGCCCCCTGTAGCCAGTAAATTGCCCCCTGTAGCCAGTAAATTGCCCCTGTAGCCATTAAATTTCCCCCAATAGCTAGGTAGTAGCCCCCTGTAGCCAGCAAATTGCCCCCTGTAGCCAGGTAATTGCCCCCTGTATCCAGATAGTAGTCCCCTGTAGCCAAGTAGTTGCCTCATGTAGCCAGTAAATTTCCAACTGTAGCCAGGTAATATTCTCCCTTCAGCTAACGAAAATGAAATAAAAAAAAGGTACAGGTACTCACCTTTCCATTTTCCCTGCAGCGCGGACAGGTCCGGAAGCTGATTTACAGTGTAAGTGGTGTGATGTCATTACACCACTTACGCCACCACACAGCTCTCAGGGATATCCTGGGCCATCAGAGGCTTCTGACCTATGGTAGGAGATCCAGCGTCGTGGGGGCCATGGTGACAGCCATGCATCACACCCCCTGTAACACTGATATGTATGTACAGCGCTCATTGAGCACTGTACATACAAGAGAGAAGGCAGGAGGGG
Source organism: Phyllomedusa bahiana (assembly GCA_025379985.1). Lineage (NCBI taxonomy): Eukaryota > Metazoa > Chordata > Amphibia > Anura > Hylidae > Phyllomedusa > Phyllomedusa bahiana. The sequence continues at coordinate 2,930 of JAODAL010019158.1, forward strand.
AAAGAGCTTTCCTGCCTTCTCCCTGTAGGAGCAGGTTCCCTGAGTGTGTGCAGCTGCTAACTGTGCACGGCTGTTTAGTCAGAGGCTAATTGCCGGGTGAAGCGGGCAGCCGTGGCACCCCTTCTCGTGAGCTGCGTCCCGGGCCCTAGGTGATCGCCTGCCTTGCCCGCCCACAAGAACAGCCCTGGCCCTTGTGCACCTTTATAGCCAATGTTCAACAATTGCATCACAAACACATTGCTTATTCACAAAGGTGCCATTTGTCTACTCATGTCCACAGAAGCATGTGCATAGCTTACAAACTAATATCTAATCTAATAATGATTTGCAACTCTTAACCATGATAACCACGATGAATCCAAACAAGATCATCACGTGAATTTTTACTAGAGGTACGCACTGCCACCAATGATAGTAAGAATTAGTCATAATTATGTAATTTAACTGTGCATATATGTTAGGGCGCAATATATACAGTAGTGTGTGAAATCAGAATAAACCAAACATGTGCATTCCAATCCAAGATGAAAAGCAAAAGACCTTGTGAAGATACTGGTGGAAGCTGGTAAGATTGTGTCATTATCCATAGTGAAACGAATACTGTATCAACATGGACTGAAAGGCCACTCTGCCAGAAATAAGCCATTACTCAATAATAGAGATGATTGAGCAGTAAAATGTTCTAGTTCGATTAGAACACTCGAACTTTAATGTGTTCGGTTCGAGGTTCTATTCAAACTAGAACTAGAACTCGAACCCCATTAAAGTCAATGGGAGAAGATTTTCTGATGTTCTGAATTTGACTATAAGAGTGACAGAAAAAAATTGAGAGTTAGGTGTTATGTGAGCCTGCAAATGTCGCCAAATAATAGCTTCTGGGTGTGAGAAAGATGCAGCCAAATCCAAACTCCCTAACTATTGATGTCTATGGAGAGGAAAATGCATCTAACTAACTAAGAGCAGTCTGTACAGTACAGAGAGTGAGCTGAAAATGGCATTCACAAAGCAATACAGTGAAATATATATAACATGGTTATGTGATTTTAGCAGCCAATGAGAGCCCTACACCTCAGCAATGACGTTTTAGACACTTCTCTGTGCTCTGCACTGATTGGATGACTGCCAAAAGTACCGAAAGGTGATTGGATGGCCGCCAAAAGTGCAAATAGCTGCTGAAAACTAATCTGAAAATGACGTGTCGAACTAGAACTTTACTCGAACGAACAGTAAAATGTTTAGTTTGAGTTCTAAAAATTCGAGACGTTCTACTAGAACTTAATTTTTCTAGGATGGTTCAATCAACACTACTCAAAAGGAAACATATGAAAACCAGAATGATGTTTGAAAATGCACACAAGAACAAACACCTAAATTTTTGGAGACATGTCCTGTGGTCTGACGAAACTAAAATCTAACTGTTACGGTCCCGGTCGTAGAAGTGGATCCACTGGACCACCGCAAGCGATGGTGTAAGCCACGCCAGGAAGCGGAGTCTAAGTAGGTCCTGGTTTTCACCAGAGCCCGCCACAAAGCGGGATGGACTTGCTGCGGCGGGAGTATACCAGGTCGCTAACCCCTGACGCGACTTGCTTGCGATGGCAGCCAAGGTCTAGCGTGGTACAGAATCATAAGGCAGGCTCGTAGTCAGGGACAGGCAGTCAGGTCAGGACAGGCGGCAGAGGTTCGTGGTCGAGGACAGGCAGGAAGATCAGGGCAGGTGGCAGAGGTTTGTGGTCAGGAGACGGAGGCAAACGGTATGGTACGGTACACGGAAGAACAGGACAAGACTTCAGGAAACGCTTTCTCTATAGGCAAAGGCACTAAAGATCCGGTGGGGAGTGGGCGGAAGCACCCAGGTAATATAGAGGCAGCGCCAGGTAATAGGCAATTACCGGCACGCTGGCCCTTTAAACCTCACAGAGCTGGCGCATGCGTGCCCTAAAGCACAGGGATGTGCTCGCCAGGCAGCAGGAGGCTGCAGACAGAGGCTGCAGTCCCGGCGCACAGGGGGACGAGTGCGCTCGTTGCCCGACACCCGGGCAGCGGCGGCACTCGCCCCAGAAGCGGGGGCACAGAGAGAGCTGTGACGGCACCCACAGCCTGAGTTGCGGGCTGCGACGCCATTCGCAACAGTACCCACCACCTTAGCCCTCCCCTTCTTCCTGGCCTGGAGGAACTTCTGCACCAACTCACGGTCCAGAATGTTGTCCTACAGCTCCCATGATCTTTCTTCAAGCCCAAACCCCTTCCAGTTGATAAGGAAATGTCGCTTTCCCCTGATGGTCTTCATATCCAGGATTTCTTTTACAACAAAGATGTTGCTGGACTCCGCTTCGGAAGACGGAAGAGCAATCCTCCGGGAAAAGCGAATCAGGACCACAGGTTTCAACAAAGCGACATGGAAGGAGTTGGGAATACGCATGCTGGGTGGGAACCGGAGTTTATAGGCAGCCGGGTTGATGTGACTGAGTACTTCAAATGGTCCTTTGTTTGTAACTGTGGACCTTGAGCCGGATATATCTGGTTGAAAGCCACACCTTGTCGCTAAGGGAAAAAACTGGGGAAGGTCTTCTATTTTTGTCCGCTTTGACCTTCATGCGTGCGGACGCATGCCGCAAAGACTAGCACGTCTGATTCCAAATGGTCAGCATATCTCGGGCCAAAGTATCCGCTGCCTGTACCTCAGACGGAGAAGACAATGGTAATGGAGGGCGGGGATGCTGGACATGCATAACGAAAAACGGAGAGGTACCAGTGGATTCAGAATCCAGGTAGTTGTATGAAAACTCTGCGAAGGAAGTAAACTGGCCCAGTCATCCTGTCGAGCCGGGACAAAGTGCCGCAAATAGCCCCCTAGGATCTGATTGATTCTCTCTACTTGTCAGTTCGTATGCGGGTGGTAGGCCGAGGAGAAATCCAGGTTCACCTGCAACCGAGAGCAGAGAGCCCGCCAGAACCTCAACACGAATTGGACCCCCCGATCCGAGACAATATGCTGGGGAAGTCCGTGTAAACGGAGATGTGGAGAAAAAACTGGCTGGCCAAATGGGGAGCAGATGGTAGACCTGACAAAGGGATAAAGTGTGCCATCTTCGAAAAACGGTCCGCGACCAGCCAGATGACCTTGTTGCCCAAGGAGGGAGGAATATCCATGATGAAGTCCATCGCCACATGAGACCAAGGGAATGGGCAGAGGCTGGAGCAAACCCATGGCGAGGGGTCTTGTTACGGGCAGAAGTAACGCAGGACTTCACAAGTTCCTTGACGTCCCTCGCAAGCTCCTGCCACCAGTAAAAACGGGAGATTAGGAAGAACAACTTGCATGCTCCTGGGTGACCGGCCACTAGAGAACAGTGTCCCCATTTAAAAATTCTCCTGCGGAGCGCAGGACGGACATAAGTCTTCCCTGGAGGCACCATTCGAAGTTCCACCGGAGCCGCAGAGATCAAGCGTTCGGGAGAAATTATATGCTGGGGCACGCCCTCCTCCTCCAACACATCGGAGACACAGAAGAGCACATCGGCCCTGACGTTCTTCTCTGCCGGTCAAAAAGGCATCTGGGAGTCGAAGCTCGATAAGAAGAGGGACCGCCTGACTTGACGTGGATTTAGGCGTTGGGCCGATTGGAGGTTCTGAAGATTTTTGTGGTCGGAGTAAATGGTGATGGGATACCGAGCTCCCTCCAGAATATAACGCCATTCCTCTAAGGCCAGCTTGATAGCCAGCAACTCCCGATCCTCGATGGTGTAATTCTTCTCCGCTGAGGAGAAGGTCTTGGAGAAGAAGGCACAAGTGATCATCTTGCCCTTAGGTCCCTTCTGCGTGAGAATTGCACCTGCCCCGACCATGGGGGCATCCACCTCCAGAAAGAATGGCTTCTCGGTATCAGGTCTGGTCAGGACGGGCGCGGAGGCAAATGCTGCCTTAAGCTGAACTAATGCCTTTTTGGCCTCTAGTAGCCACTGCCTAGGGTTGGTGTTCTTCTTAGTAAATGCTACAATAGGCGCCACCAATGTAGAGTAGTGCAGAATAAACTGTCGATAGTAATTAGAGAAGCTCAGGAAGCGCTGTATTGCTCGTAGACCCACCGGCCTAGGCCACTGCAAAACGGTCGACATCTTGGCAGGATCCATCTGTAACGCTCGGTCCGAGATGACGCAACCAAGGAACAGGAGGCTGGTCTGGTGGAAAAGACATTTCTCTGATTTGGCATATAGGTGGTTGGCACGTAGTCGCTCCAACACCAGTCGGACATGGGAGCGATGAGTCTCCAAATCAGCAGAAAATACCAAAATGTCGTCTAGATAGACCACGACACAATTATAGAGGAGATCCCGGAATATATCATTTATGAATTATTGGAAGACTGCTGGGGCGTTGCACAGACCGAAGGGCATGACGAGGTACTCAAAGTGACCATTCCGTGTGTTAAAAGCAGTCTTCCAGGTCAAATTTGGAAAAAATCTTTGCTCCACGAAGCCGATCAAACAGTTCTGTGATCAATGGCAAGGGATAGCGGTTCTTCACAGTGATTTTATTAAGTCCCCGATAATCAATACAAGGCCACAGGGAGCCATCTTTCTTCTGCAGAAAGAAAAATCCTGCCCCTGCCGGAGAGGAGGATTTGAATATGAAGCCCTTCTAGAGGTTTCCCGAATGTAGGTCGACATGGCTTGGGTTTCCGGCACCAACAGCGGGTAGACACTGCCCCTGGGAGGACTGGTTCCTGGCAGTAAGTCAATCGGGCAGTCGTAGGGGCGATGAGGCGGAAGGGTCTCAGCCTGCTTCCCAGAGAAGAACTCCGCATAATCCCGGTATTCCGTGGGCAGACCTGGCAGTGGCCAGGAGGACAGTTGGGAAGAAGCGGAGCACACCAGGCGTAGTGCCACCAGGCAAAGGTTCCGGCAGTCAGGACCCCAGCGCATGACCTCACCTGTCTTCTAATTGAGCGTAGGGGCATGGCGCTGCAGCCACGGAAGCCCCAACAGGATCGCTGAGGAAGATCGAGACAGCTCGTAGAAGGAGATCTTCTCCTTGTGCAAGACGCCCACGTGGAGGGTCACCGGCTTGGTCCTGTACCGAATGGCGTCTCCAAGGAGCTTTCCTGTGAACGAGGATATCACCAACGGTTTCTCCAGTCTAACCACTGGAAGCTGATGCCAGGACACAAGGGCGGCATGGATAAAATTCCCGGCGGAACCGGAGTCCAGGAAAGCAGGAGCCTGGAATACAAGTCCCGAGTCAGTCCTGATCTCCACCGGCATAGTCGGGCATTTCCCGGACATTGGGGCAAAGTGGACAGCTCCTCCGAAAATGATCTGGGCCGGCGCAATATAAGCACAGTTTTTCGGGACAACTCCTGCTCAGAAATGTGGACCTGATCCACCTGCATGGGCTCTTCCCCAGACGATACGGGAAGTGGCAGTAGAGGCCTCTGGAACACCGGAGCCAGGCGGGGCAGACAGCGGGGTCGCACCAGGTCACGATCTTGGCCAAGCTCTTCTTGCCTTTCAGCTAAGTGTACGTCTATGCGGGTGGCCAGATGGATTAATTCACTTAAGGAAGACGGCAGATCTCTTGCTGCAAGGGCTTCCTTAACCCTGGTAGAAAGGCCTTTCTTAAAGGTGGCACACAGGGCGCCGTTATTCCAGGACAACTCTGATGCCAAGGTGCCAAACTGTACCGCATAGTCTCCGACCGAGGATTCGCCCTGGCGCAGGTTCAAAAGTGCCGTCTCCGCAGAAGATGCCCGTGCTGGCTCCTCTAAGACACTGCGGAATTCTGTGAGAAAGGCCTGCAGGTTTACAGTCACTGGATCACTCCTGTCCCATAGGGGTGTAGCCCAAGCCAAGGCCTTCCCAGACAACAGGGTGACCACAAACGCCACCTTGGAACGTTCAGACAGGAATTGGTCCCCCATAAGCTCGATGTGCATGGTGCACTGGGTGAGGAATCCACTGCAGAGCTTGGGATCGCTGTCAAATTTGGTGGGTAGCGATAAACAGAGCTTGGGTCCCAACGGAGTCGATGGTGTAGCCGGTGCGGCCACGGGAGGCTGCTGCTGGGTGGTGACGAGCTACTGCATCATGATGGTCAGTTGATACAGCTGTTGCGCCTGCTGGGCCAGTTGCTGAGACTGTTGGGCAACCACACGAGAGAGGTCCGCCACACTGGCAGGATCCATGGCCAGATCTTACTGTTACGGTCCCGGTCGTAGAAGTGGATCTACTGGACCACCACAAGTGATGGTATAAGCCACACCAGGAAGCGGAGTTTAATTAGGTCCCGGTTTTCACCAGAGCCCGCCGCAAAGCGGGATGGACTCGCTACCCCTGACACGACTTGCTTGCGGTGGCAGCCGAGGTATAGCGTGGTACAGAATAGTAAGGCAGGCTCTTTTCTGCGGCGCCATTCGCAACACGAACTGTTTGGTCATAATTAGTGATGAGCGACTGTGTCAACAATCGTTATCGGATCGTTAGTCGATATCAGCAACTATCATGTTGATAGCCGATAGTCGATTATCGCCGATGACCATTAAAGTCTAAGGGAGAGGAACAACAGCTTCATTCTTACACCCAAACAGGTGAGGAAAAGCTGAAATTAACATCCACAACAGTGAACTGGATATGTTCTACATCTTAGGCAAGACCATAAAGCTATAAAAGTCACAGAAAAAAATTCATAGGCTAAAATAATTCATTATGTCCAATGGCTAACCAAAAACATAAGGGCGGCGTAGCCACAGCAGGTACAGCGGTACCAGCAGCTATGGGGCACCTTTCACACAAAACAAGATACCAATATTTGAAATGGCACATGGGAACTAGCAGGAGATCCCTATCACTTTTTGCACCAGGGACATATGTGGTGGCAGCAAGAACATCCCAATGGGGAACGTGGAGGTTACAGCTGGCAGGACCTTAGTTACAGGGGGTGCAGCAAGAGCCAGGGCTGCTGTCAGTCATCTATTAACCGTTTCATGGTCAAATGCAGTTAAATCAAATGGGGCACTCACCCATTACTACTTCCTATTTTTAACATATCGCAGGGCACCTTTTTGATTCTGGCCCCTGGCAGAAATACTGCCCTATTGCCACCCCTGGCATCCATTTTAAAGTAGCCTGACCCCAAAACCACCAAAAAATGCCCTTATGGACCCTCAGAATAAAAATTCGCAAGAAAATGACTATTTTAAAAAAACTATTTTTCAATCTAGCTTCTGCTGCTGCTACTGCTATGGCTACTTGCCATTCTAGTGCTGGCACGTTGCTGTCATAAGATTCTTCCCTCTACTGATGCGTTTATGGCAAATACGGCATATGACAAAGCTGGGTGAATCTGAGGCTTGATCGAAAAAGACCCAGGCTTCAGAGGTCCTGGACCTTTTCGATGCCGATAAGCGAGGAGCGGTGTTTCCGCTGCCACCACTGATCATGGCTGGCGGAATAATCTCAGCGGACTTGTGCGACCGTCCTCTCACTTTTTCAGGCCCTTGACACTACCCCATCGTCTTACTCCTCGTCCACTGATGAAGCGCTCGCAAGCAAATTCTGCTGAAAAGACCACGTTGGATCCGCAATGTAATCATTATCATCATCATCACCACAGGTGAGTTCCTCATCCTAACATTCTACATCCTGGAGCTACGGGCTACAAGCCACAGGCACTGCAAGGCATTGCCGACCGCTTGGGATTTGTGCCAACTGACCAGCTTTCTTCTCCTCCTCTGATGGCTTCAGTGATTGGGCGTCAGAGCAGACCAAAACATTCTCTTTGGCCTCTTGATCTTTTGGCCTCTTGGTCTTCAGAAAATGGATTATCCACAGTGGTGGGTACAAGAGTTGACATTTGGCCTGCTCTCGCTTCAGGTTGGATGGATGCTGACGATGATGATGACGACATTTGTGGCCATGACTGGGAGGACGAGGAGGTAAAACCAAAGGATGCAGGTTGCGTTAACCACTGAAGAAAAGAATGGCGATGCTCTTAATTACTGAGATTCACAGGTAACCGACCCAGCAATGACAGGTATGACGGCCCTGCAACTACAATGTGCTGGCTAGCGTGTTGTCCGCAGCAGTGGAAGGAGCACCTTCTCTCGTACCTCTAGCTCCATGTGCTACAACATTCTTTGCTCGCTTACCACCTGTAGTAAGCTCCATGTTCAGAAAGATAAAAATTGAAAAGGTATAGAAGAGTTTTTCACAGTCTCTTATTGAGAAACTGTACTGCAAAGATGGCAAATCACAGGTATTCTTAAATCCCTCTAATTTCCAATGGCAAACTAGGATTTGAAACAGAATTTTTTCTATAAAATATCTGTGAAATGCGGTCTGGTGGAAGAACCGTAACAAAATAAACGTGTTTTCCTTCGTCCCAGGATTTAAACTGCCAGTGGACTAGAAATTGAATTTTTAAACAAATATTGTACAGTGCGTATTTGCAAAAAAATGAGACGCCCCCGGGAGTGTATATAAAAACTATTGAAAAATTATACAAATTAAATTTTTGGCGGTTTTAAAATGCTGACAACAGGCAACAGTCACTATAAAATATCTGAAAACCAAATTTGAAAAGGCAATTTTGTGTGTATATATAGTATATATATTAATAAAATTATTATTATATATATATATATATTATATAATATATTTTTTATATATATTTAAATTATAATATTTATATATATTTGTAGGAAGGACAAGGAGACGGGCCCCGGGCAAGCTGAGGGGAAGCAGATGCCCTGTTAGGGTATTGTTTGTGGCTAAAAGGTGCCCATTCCCGGCATTGGGCAGAGGGGGGGTATGTAGGAAGGCACAAGGGCGTTTTTGCGGCGTTATGTGTCCGATCTGCCAAAGCCCGGTTGAAAAAAGCCTTTTGTCTTGGGGGGTCAGCGGCAGCAGGCCACTAAACCAGGTTTTGTATTTGTAGTTTGGCGTAATGCCTGATCCGGGTGGGGTTTTTTATTGGAGCAGTCTGTGAGTTGGGTTTGGGGACGGGCTGCTCCCACACCCGTCGGGGTTACCAGCCCTTATAAGGCGAGGCTCAGGTAAAAGGGGGTGGTTCCCTCCCTTGAAAAAAAAAGCTCAGTGAGTATGTTTGGGAAAGGAGCCAGAGCTGAGCCTTGCATCCGAGGAAGGGGAACAGATGGATTGTGTGGTTTCCTTCCCTGGGATCCAGAGTAGGGTCTGCACTTATACCCGGGACTGTTTTTTGTTGGATATCTTTTTTGTTTGGCTGAAGCAAGGTGCCGTTTATTTGCATTTTTTTGGGTGGAGGCACCAATAAACCTTCTGGGTTTCACACCAAAGGATGTTTCCCGTTTGAGCTAATCCTCCATGGTGGAGGATGCGGGAAAAACCCCGGGGAGTAAGGGGGACTGCATGCCCTGGGTTAAGGTGGTGCTCCCCTTAAAAGCAGGGACAGGGTAATGGAGGAGTGCTAAAGCACCTGGTGCAGGTGGCGCCCAACAAAAAAGGGGCACATGCTGGTCCTGTGGTCCGCGGAAAAAAACCAGCTACTAATCAGGCAGATGGCCATATAGAGGAAGTATCCGGGGGGAAGGAGGCCCGCTACACCCCGTCAGGAGGAGGACAGCAGGCGCAAAAAAAGGGTAGAGAATCTTGAAGAGCCCCCCAAAGCGAGGGGAACCCTTTCCCTTCCCGTCTTGAGGTGTTGCCGAAGGGAGAGACTACCCGCCCCGCAGTGGGAGGGTTCCTGGCCCCCTTTCTACGGCGAGCCTCAAAAAACCCTATTATGATTTGTTCTCAGGATCGGGGTACCCTAAGCTGAAATCAGAGACCCTGGAAGCCGGGGGTTTGACGGTCACGGTCCCGGGCTAAAGGGGTGCACCTTGGGGATACGGGAGAGACAGACCCCTGAGGTCCCAAAATGTTTGACCTCTTACCCTATCCGAAATGGCTGCAGCCAGGGGTCTTTTTCCCAGCCCAGAGGGTGGAAAGGGTCATGATGGACGGTTTGTGCACGCTCTTCCCAAGCCGGGGCGTGTGGGTCGCGCGGGAAATCCCCAGAAGCGGATGATTTGGGCCTTGGTGGAAAAAGGTATCAAGTCGTGGGAACTCCTGGTTGAACCTGGACCTTTGCCCCTCCTTATGGCATCCCCCAGAGTGACTGGCGGCCCAAAAAGGGGGCCCCCAAAACCCCTTTGAACCCTGACCCAACCCAAGGGGCCTGCCGGAAAACACCCAGACCCCTGTCGGGAGATCGTTGCGGGGTACGTGCCACGTGTAGGGCATAGGGGCGGCCCATTTCCCACCGGCGGGAGCCCTGGACTTTCTATGGGGGGCTAAACCCCGTTTGAAAAAAACCCACAGCGGTGATGGACAGGAAAGGGACTTCCATTGTAAACAGTGTGAATGGCCCCCCTGTCGGGATCTGGACTCAGAAAGTTGGTCCTCTCAAAGGGGCCCGTTTTCCCATGAGTTGTCCCAGGGGAAAAACTTTGGGGGGTTTCACGTGAACATGGGGATCCCAAAGGTCCCCAGGGGCAGGGGCCCTTTAAAAATCTGTTGGGGGAAAGGGTTATGACGAGGTGATAATTGGCCGGGACTGCCCTTTTTTGGTTACGGGGGAAAATGCAGTAAGCAAAAATTTCCCAAGGAGCTAGACAGCCCGAGAGCCCTGTCCAGGAGGGGGTTCCCAAATTCCCCGTTTTTGTATGGTAGGGGATGTGAGAATGGTCCCCCTTGCGAGACAGTTCCGCCGGGGGTATTTTGGGACGACCCCCAACTGGGGGATGAAACCCTGAAAGGGGTTTTCAATGCGGGGTGGTACTTGTGGGGTACTCCCAAGAGTCGGGGCGAAAAAAGTTTTCCCCATTTCCCTTGAAGGGGAATTTGTTGTGGGGTGAAAAAATCCGTGAAGAAGTGGGGAAAAAATGCAGTTCCAAACCCATAGGCGGTTGGTTTTGGACCTGGTCCAGTCAGTTTGGGGGGACACGGGGGCCCAATAAGACATAGAGGGTTTCTACCAGTTCTACTGGCCGGGTGTACGGGAAAAAGGAACTACTCCCAGTCCTGTCCCCCGGTGCGGTTTAACCTCCGGTCTCCAATTTCCCGCAGCCGCAACCCCAAATTGCTATTTTTGAGATCCTTTGAGAGGTAGCGATGGATTTTTTTGGGCCCCTGGAAAAAAGTCGGTAGGGGCCCCAGTACTTCTGGTCATCAGGACTAGCCCCAGGTCCCCAGAAGCTGTTGCCCTTTGAGAAATGCTTCCTCAAAATTCTTGCTAGGGAGCTTTGGATATATTTTCCAAAAAGGGGTTTCCCGGGAAAGAGATCCTGACGGATAACGGACCCCATTTATGAAAAATTTAATGAAGGATTTTGTAAGGTTCTGAGGGTGCCCCCAGCTACGCCCTGGTGTATACCCCAGACAGAGGGTTGGGTAGAGCGCTTAAACAAGCCTTGAAGGCCCATGTTGAAGAAAGTAGCGAGAAGGGGAGGGCCCGGATTGGGAAATACCTTTTGCCGTTCCCCATTTTTTTTTTAGGGGGTTTCCCACAAGCCAAGGGTTCCCCCTTTTTGTTTTTGCTTTATGGCAGGCATCCGGGGGGTCTTTTAGATATCAAAAAGGAGACCTGGGAAAGCGAAGTCACGCCCCCAAAAAAAGCTTTCATTGGATGTGGCCCGTTGCAGGAAGGTCGCTCGGTATCCTATTTTTAAAAAAGATTTTTAAAGGGCCCAAAGACGCGCGTGCGAGAGTCTACAACAGGTCGCCCGAGGAGACAGTTTGCCCAGGGGACCGGGTCCTGGTCTTAGTACCAACGGTGGAGGGAGAAAGTTCCTGGCGTGGCAAGGGGCCATATGAGGTAGTTGGAAGGGGGGGGAGGTAACTATCGGGGCCCCCAGCCGGGTTGAAGGAAGCCCCATCAAATCTACCACATTAACTTTCTATCCATGGAAGGATAGGGGGCCCCCGGAGGCCTTTTTTGTTGTCCTTTAACCCGAGACCCTTAGAGGGGTGAAGATTGCGGGACCCCTCTCCTTCTCAGCCCAAAAAAAAGTGCGAAACTGTGCAACAAAAATAGGGACTTGTTTACAGAGGGGCCCAGGCTAAGATGTTGGGAACATGAGATTTGGATGAGCCTCATGTGGAGTAAGTTTTAAAACCTTTTGGATTCCAAGGCCGTAGGAAATTGTGGCAAGGAGGTAAGGAATATTAAAAAATTTGGTTTTTAAAAGAAAAATCTAAAAAACGGATGGTCCACCCCCCTTGTGTTATGCCAAAATTCAAGGGGTGGCGCTTTTGGGAAAGACTACCGTAAATAAATGAGGTTCAAAAGTGGAGATTACCCCATGCCCCGGGTGGTGGCTTATTGGAGGTTTGGGCCAGCCCCGGTTTTCACCACCTAGATGTCCAAGGGGTTTTAGCAATCCCCTTGCCCGGGGCCCGAGAGAGAAAGATTTTCTACACCAGAGGGTCCTTCCCAAAACGTAAGAATGCCATTTGGGGTTTCAGGGGGGTCCCCCCCACCTTCCGAGGGTGATGGACAGGATCTTGGGTCCCCCCAGGACATAGCATACCTCTTGAAAAACTAGTGATCTTTAGCCCGGGTTTGGGGGGTCACCCTTTGGAAGGTCCAAGTGGGGACTAGAGTGCTAAGGAAAGGGGGTTTCACTATCAATCCCAGTTAAAATGCGCCCTAGTGATGGGGAGGCCCGTTTCTTGGGGGATGTCGTGGGAAGAGGGGAGATAAAGCCCCAAGGAACAAAATTTAAAACCCATCCAAACCTGGCCCCGTCCCCCCCAAAAAGAAACAAGTGGGCATTTTGGGGTTGGGGTAAATCGCCAGTACTATTACAAGTTGCCCATTGGCGGTGCCCCTACGACCTAAAGAGGGGTCAGTCCGCCATGATCAAAAGGTCCCCAGGGTGGGAAGCTTTCCAAAACCCGAAGTCGCCCTATGTGACAGCAGGTATTGGTGGCCCCGATTTTTCCGAGGTTTGTGGTAAAAACAGATGCCTCAGAGGGGCGGCTAGGAGCGTAATGTCCCCGGTTATCAATGGGGAGGAACATTCCGTGAGTTTCACAGCGGAAAGTGTCCCCTGCCGAGGTAATTATCCATTTTGAGAGGGAATCTTGGCCATTAAAAGGGCGCTCGATTCTTCCGGTATCCTTTCCCGGGTTGAAATTTAGGTTGTGAGGTCATGCCCCTTTAAAATAGTTAAGGGGGAAAAAGGGCAAAATCCCCCGGGTCACCCGTTGGTTCCCGGCTCTGCAAAATTTTATTTCTCGGTGGGCACAGGCCGGGCAATGAGGGGAAAGCTTTTCCCTGTTAGGGTTATATTTTTTTGGTCGAAAGGGGCCCTTCCCCGGCATTGGGAGAGGGGGGGTGTGTAGGAAGGAAAGGTCAGTTATTTGGGGGTTTTTTGTCACCGTTGCCTAAGATCGGTAAAAAAAAGCCAAAATTTTTTTTGGGTCAGCGGGGCGGCCAAGACACAGGGTTTTTTTTTTGTAGTATAGCGTAATGCTGTGATCCGGGTCGGGGTTTATTGGAGCAGTTGTAGAGGTTGGGTAGGCGGGTGCTCCCCCCTTTCATCTGGGCTTACCAGCCCCATATAAAGGCCGAGGCTGGTGAAGGGGGTTTTTGGTTCCCCACCTTGACAAAATGCTCAGGGGTAGTGTTTGGAAAAAGAGCCAGAGCTGGGCCCTTTCACCCAAGAGAGGGGGACGGACCCGCATGGGTTTTCTTGCCCGGGAACCAGGTCGGTACTGCACTTTACCCGTGCTGTGTTTTTTTCCCGGGTATCTTTTTTTTTTGGTGAAAACAAGCGTGCCCTTTATTTGCATGTTTTTGTGGGTGCACCAAAAAACCTTGCTGTGTTTCACACCCCAAAGGACTGCTTCCGTTTGAGCTAAACCCTACTTATATATATATATATAGTAGGGATTAGCTCAAAGGAAGCGTCCTATTATGTTTATTTGGTTTTTAAAAAACTTTATATGGATATGTTTATTCTTATATAAAATTTTTTAATGTATTATTTTATTATAATTTATCTATCTATCTATCTATCTATCTATCTATCTATCTATATATATATATGTATAATCTGTATGTGTGATGGCCTCTGTCAGGGGTGCACATAATCTAATTTTTATTTGCTAAAATAAGCATTTTAAAGGAAATGTGCAAAAAATATTTGTATACAGTTTTTAATTAGAGACCATCAGATTGTCCACTTTTTCATCGCCAGTGCATGGGGGACTGAACTTGAAGTTCAATGTCATGGTTAAGCTCCTCATTAATTAAGTAGACATTTACATTTCTCAAGACCACAGCAGCAGTTTTAAGATTGATGTGAGCTATATCTAGAATTCACATAAGCATATGGATCAACAACCAGACTACAACATCGTTATGTCTTTCAGGAATGTCAGCACCAATTCTGTCACTGAGATTCAAAATAGTGTAGACGTTTATTTATTTAGGTAATTGGTTAGTAGATAAAGCTAATAGCAAAAATAATAGCACATTAAATAGCAATACAGATCAAGAGTGACTTATAAACTTCTGATTGGAAGGGTGGAACTTCAACATTAAAGAATGAGTAAAAAAAAAGCCAGATTTTCTAATGGTGTTACATTTTTTATATAGTATATGAAAGAGGGATCAAATCTGTGTAATGCTAACCCCTCCATATTTTTAAAACTTTGAATATATCTTCCTGAAACTGACAAGCACAAGTGTCTCTCATCAATAAAGCATTCTTGAATATACCATTGTAAACCGAATGTGAATTTATTTCTTACTGCACAGTACCCTTCCAGCAAGGTAGTCAATTTAATAACCTTTTGGTTCCTTGTTAGAAACTACCATCTCCATTAAATGTTTCCTGTAGTTGCAAATACAATGTGCACAATATTGAGTACTATTCTTTTCTGCAAATGTGTTTTAGGTCATCATTATTTCTGAGATATCTCGTATCCACCACATCTTGATGCAGGACTCTAATTTCACTATTCCAAAATATATATATATTTTTAACAACATAATCAATGGGAGAGTTCCAACCACCTTCTTGTTCAAAATGGAGAGGTCTGGGATCATGTTCTCAAGATATTTGTGGGTCCCAAAAGTGGGACGCTATATTTACTATTTTGCCATAGGCAAACTTAAACTCTATCAGTTCTCAATCTATAAAACACTAAGACGTAACTTTTATTATGTATAACTCTTAACCTCTATACACACTATTTAAAAATCTGATTTCTAACCTCTCAATTTTTCCCTTCCTACTTCTGAAGGAACAACTCCCTTTCCACTATCAAGTCTGGTGGAACCCCACCTACCAACAGGAAAACCCTATACACACAGTAATTTACCAACTCCAGTAAGGGATCCCAAGCATCCTACTTGGGAAGTTATCCCTAATCCGGACCTCTTACCCCTAATGAAGCCAGGTTAGCTGGTGAAACATGTTGGGGAGGTCAGGCATGACATTTTAAATTGTGATTTCTCACCTCTGTCTACAAAGTATCACCCGCTGCAGAGGGTGTTACAAGGAAGCCTTATATGTTTTATGTCCATTAGATTAGGGATAACTGGCCAAGTAGGATGCTTGGGATACCTTACTGGAGTTGGTAAATTACTGTGTGTATAGGGTTTTCCTGTTGGTAGGTGGGGTTCCACCAGACTTGATAGTGGAAAGGGAGTTGTTCCTTCAGAAGTAGGAAGGGAAAAATTGAGAGGTTAGAAATCAGGTTTTTAAATAGTGTGGATAGAGGTGAAGTACATAATAAAAGTTACGTTTTAGTGTTTTATAGATTGAGAACTGATAGAGTTTAAGTTTGCCTATGGCAAAATAGTAAATATAGTGATTAATAGTCACTCTCTCTGTTCTCTTGCGAGATTCCCATTTTTTTGGAGATTATTTTCCAAAAGTGGGACATACACCTATCACATACTGATGGCATATCCTATCAATATTCACTATGCATATATGCCACGTTATTGCAAGCTGTACTCATCAATAATAGCCCACAGGGAGTTCCTTGTGTATGCTCCCTGAGTAAGTCCAACAAACACACATAAGGCTATAGAGATATATTAAACAACTTTACTTTTTCTCCGGTGTATATACAAAACATTTCATATGAACGAACACCTTTGGCAATATAATATAACTTGAAACTACGAGGCAGTACTTAGCTTGGTGTAACGTCCACCTTCCTTGTGGGTTAACTAACCCAAGTTTAGTCCATCCAAAGCTGAATGAGGAGGAGCGCAACTTTCATGCTTTGGAAATAGTCTTTTCCTTTTTCAAGCATGCGCTTTAGGAACACAAGCCTCCTTTTAAACTTTCCCTGATTGCACAGGTGCATATGAACATTCACATAGAATAACAATACTAAAACACTTCACAAAAATTAAAGCGTGAGACACTTAGACAAATACAAAAGACAGGTTTGTGTTCCTATAGTGCATGCTTGAAATAGGAAAGGATTATTTCCGAAACGTCGCAGCTGCCGGCTGGCAGCATGAAAGTTGTGCTCCTCCTCATTCAGCTTTGGATGGACTAAACTTGGGTTAGTTAACCCACAAGGAAGGTGGACGCTACACCAAGCTAAGTACTGCCTCGTAGTTACAAGTTATATTATATTGCCAAAGGTGTTCGTGCATTATGAAATGTTTTGTATATACACCGGAGAAAAAGTAAAGTAAAGTTGTTTAATGTATCTCTATAGCATTATGTGTGTTTGTTGATATCCTATCAATATGTCATCAATGTGTCAAGAATGGAAAAAGAAATCATATGGAATTCTAACAACATAACTACTTTTTAATGTATCAAATACACTCTCCTAATATCTATGTAAATGTGGAAAATTCCATAATCTTTAATTCTTGTTTTTTCTCTATTAATACTACTTCCCTTCAGACAGAATTGATAGTTATTGATAATATACAATAACTTTGGAATAAATATATATTAGACTAACATAGTTACAGTTACATAGTAACATAGTAACGCCCATCCAGTTCAGCCTATTTTGCTAAAGTGATGATCCAGAGGAAGGCAAAAAAAAAAACAATGAGGTAAAAGCCAATTGTCCTCATTTGAGGAAAAAAAATCCTTCCTGACTCCAATCTGGCAATCGGAAAAATCCCTGGATAAACAACCCCTTTCAAATCCTAGTCACTATAGTAAAAAATCCCTTTCTGTGTTTATATAGAAACGTAATTCCTCAAGACGTAGAAGATGCCCCTTTGTTCTAGATACAGTCTTGGGTATAATTTAACTAGTCCTACTCTTCAGCTTATCAGAAGTGAAAGTAATCCCCAAATCCATGCCTTTGTTCTGACTTCCCTTAACAGGTGTTTGACATTCAGTAATTCATATTATGTTACATCCCTGGAAGTTCTAATGGCAAGATATTTAAAATCTGTAATACAGACTTTGGGTGTTAACATACTAACAACCTGACCTTACAGCATGAGTAAGGTTGCCTTTTCCTTATAAAGGGATTTTCTCTCTACAAATGATTAACTTTCACATGTGGGGGCAGGTAAATTAAATTGTTTTCTAAATACAGGGCTCTATTGCTATTTCACTGGTTATGATATAGGAGAGATTTTATCTACTCTGAGTCCACACAAGTGTCTCTAGGTTACTGTCCATATCTCCCTTCTTGATTAGACAGAGCAAGAAGTGATGTCACCTTGGTCAGAGGAGCACAGTCTTTATCTCCAAGCAATTGGTTTCACTCCTCGGAGGTCTGTGGTGTTTGCTTACAGATTAAATCTGCTGTACTTATGTCTATGTAATGGCTTAGCTAGTTATAAAGGATCTCTATATGCCAATCACTACTATAGAACCACCCACAGCCTAATCAGGCAGTGTGAGTCTGAAACTGCCTGTGACTCTGTGAAACAGCATGCTGAGAAAAACCTTTTAATACAAATCCCTAAATACAAGGAATTATGTGTTATTATTTATTGCCTCCTCAAGATATTTGTTGTATCCCCTAAAAGCACAAAGGATTATCTTAATTTCCAGTTTTTTAGAATTCCCAATAGGTACCTGACACCCCTTACCTTGTGTCTTAACAGTGCCAAGACATCTACAAAAAATGCAATTAGGCGTTGAACCATGAATAACACTTATCTTCCACTGTCAATAGAACTGCTGAAGATAGGGGAGCATTATACTTGGCTGTCTTTTGCAGTCCCATAGATTATGAATGAAGCAGCAGTGTTTAAGCATGATCATTGCTTCATTCACACAGCAGTTTCAGAACCCTTGTTCTTGTGATTGTTGGGGTCCTCAGTTGTTGAACCCCTACTGATCAGATATTTATATCCTATCCTGTGGATAGGAGATAAATCTTATTCCATGGCAAATCTATAAATATAAGGGACTGTTCAAAACCTGCTTTGTTTGCCTTTTATAGGGCAAATACACATCTCCATTTATGAGTGCAGTGGCTCTAGGATTGCTATAGAATATATTTATCCATTTCCTAAAACCTTGTCTAATATCAAACCTCTTCTAATACACTGCTTGATAAAGGCTCTAATAGGAGCTGAAACATCGCCCTTGGATATGGAAAAAAGCTCCATTCACTTTTTTTTCAATCTGTTACTGCTGCAATTTTTTTCAAGGCTCTAGATAAGGATACAACAAAGGCCACTGAAATAGTTGAGAACTTTCTGTACCACAATATTAAAATGTTTTAATTGTCAATAGTGTTGAGCGATTGCGTTGGCTATCGAGATCGATCGTAGTCGATGGTCGGCCGCTATCGATAAGGTTTTTCGATAGTGAGCATCGATTGTGCGCGATGACCATTAAAGTCTATGGGAGAGCAACAACACCTTCATTATTACACCCAAACAAGGTGGAGAAAGCTGAAATTAACCTCCACAACAGTCAAATGGATACGTGCTACATTTTAGGCAACACACTTAGGTTATAAAAGTCACAGAAAAAAAGTCACAGACCATTTACTATCCCTGTCTTGTACCACAGCCTGACCCTTAAACCTGCATCACCCACAAATTAAAAAGTGACAGAAGGCAGTATGATTTGAACCATCATGTTACTTTAACTGGACATTGAATATCCCTGTCCTGGAACGCAGCATGAGCCCCAAACCTGCATGACCCCCACAATGAATAAGTGACGCGAAAAGGAGTCTTTCAACCACCATTTTAGTTGAACTGGACATTGACTATACCTGTCCTGGGCCACAGCATGAGCCCCAAACCTGCATGACCCCCACATTTACAAGTTGCCGGAAAAAGGAGTAGTGAAACCACCCTTTTAGTTGAACTGGACATTGACTATACCTGTCCTGGGCCACAGCATGAGCCCCAAACCTGCATGACCCCCACATTTAAAAAGTGCCGGAAAAAGGAGTCTTAACACCCCATTTTAGTTTCACTGGACATTGACTATACCTGTCCTGGGCCACAGCATGAGCCCCAAACCTGCATGACCCCCACATTTAAAAAGTGCCGGAAAAAGGAGTCTTTCAACCACCATTTTAGTTTCACTGGACATTGACTATACCTGTCCTGGGCCACAGCATGACCAGGGCCGGAGTTACAGTGGGTGCGGTGAAAGCCCAGGCTGTCGTCCGTCATCTATTAACACGCAGGTTAAAATGCCCTGATGACGCAGCAACGAAAACTGTCGTGCTGAAGCAGAGTGCGGAAGCGGAAGTGTGAGAATTCCAGCCTTCCTCAGTACACAGTCAAAACCTGGGTAGCGCTTGCCCCTCCGTATGAGTGTGGACCAATTGAGCTTCACTTGGAAATACTGGTGGTTAACGCTCCTGTTACACCCAGGTGCCCTTTATCTTGGCATTCTTTTTCTCATTTTACTCAACGTGCTGGAGGAAATGGTCTCTGTATTTGTTCTCGTCCGTTCTCCAACCCCGTCCTCTGAAAAACCTCATCTGGTAAGTTTTCCTGTACCCCTTGTAAATTTCGAGGAATTTTTTAACTTTCTATTTTGTACATGCAATTTTTTTAGTACTTTAATTCTAGAAACACATTTTTAAAATAGGAGGGAAAACCCCAACCAGTCTTTGTTTCTCTTTTTTTCATTGTATTAAATGGGTTGTCTCAATAAGGATTGATGCTATTTTAAAAAGATCTTGCAAAAACAAGTCTTTTTTGAATAGGGGTTTCCCTTAAAAAGGTCCTCCCTTTTCCCTTTTTCTGACAGCCCATCACCCTTAGCCATCTTGAAAAATTGGAAGAACAAATGTCTGTTAGAAACAACATTTTTAGAATAGGACCTGTATATGTGCATGTCACAGCAAAATCCCCCAAAAAATTTCAAAGCTGACCCTTGAGCCATTTTTGGTCAATTGTGAAAAAACAAATGTTTTTTTAAAAAACATTTTTTTTAATGGGTTTAGTTTTTGCGCTTTTCAAGAGAGACCCAAAAAATTTTAAAAAAATGACCTAGCCACTGTTAAAAATTGTAGGGAGAAGGCCCACTTAGAAGCCCCATTTCTGTAACAAAGGACCATAAATTATTGCTGTACTCACGCAACGCCCCCCAAAAATTATAAATATGACTTCTCAGCCATTTTAAAAAATTGTGGGGAAAATGCCACTTAGAACACTTTTCTGTTCCAAAGGACCAAAATTTTATAGTGATTCACGCAAAATGCCCCAAAAATTTAAAAAAATTTGACTTCTCAGCCACTATTAAAAATTTGAAAAAAAAAAAATGCACTTGAAGTCACATTTCTTTTCCCAAAAGGGGCCCTGATTATTGCTGTATCCCAGAAAATACCTAAAAACCCAAATTGACAATGCAAAAAAACTTTTTAAAGAAAAAGTGGAAATGGAATACGGTGTTGCATGAAACCTTGCGTTTTTTACAGTCTCCCACAGAAAAACCCGCAAAATTAACGTTGGGAAAAGGGAAAATAAAAATTGCAGTAAGAAAGATCTTTTAAAAAAAAAAAAGTTTTCAAGAGGACATTTCTGTTTAAAAAGGAAATGTAAAGTAAATGGCAATAACGGACCTCGGCAATTTGGGGGCCACAACAATCTCAGAGATCCATCCTGATTCATTTTGATGAAAGTCAAAGCCACATTATCTGTGGAAAGCCGGATGTTTTTGTCTGTAATGACTCCCCCAGGTGTAAAGGCCCCGCTCAATATGACGTGGCTGGGGGCGGGAAAAAACCCCTTTTAATGGCGTACGACCCAGCTGGGGCCATTCGTCCATTTTGGTACCCAGAAGTCTTTTTTGGGTCCGGAAACATGCAAAAACATCGGTGTTGAGACGCAGATAGCGTGCCCCCCATGTTTAAAGCAAATCTGTGTTTTGGGAGTGTCCCCCTCCTTGATGCTTTTGGTGGGTGGAAAACAAAGATTGCCAGAGGTCCCCCTTTTGGGCTTCTGCCCACCTTCCCTCTGCTGCCGCTACGCCTACTTGCCATTATGTGTCCGTGCTGATGTTGTTCCAGGGACTTTTGGGGAACGTAAGCAGATGCACAGATGTCTCCAGTTGATCAATCAGCAAGGTCCCATTTCCTGATTTTACTCTCTATTTGGGGGTGGAAAGGGGAAAGTGTGATTTTTTTTGTCCCCGGGGATCCAGGAGGGTGGCCACCAGTAACTTTGTTCTTTTTTGATGGCCTAAATGCGAGGATATTTGGGGGAAAGGGGAGCATCAAGCACCATTGAGGATGGGCCTTGATTTCCCAACCCTCTTCGAGGGGCCTAGCAAAGATCTTCCTCATCTTCCTCCCTCAAATTCGCGCCAACCTCTTTCCAAGGCAGGGACGTGGGTAACATCGGTTCTAGGAATACTCCCCTCCCCCTCCTCTCCCTGTGCCCCGGCACAGCTTCAACACAGCCCTGACTTGCTGAGATGATGCACCCTGAAGGATGCGCCCCCTTGCACTAGCTCTGGACCCCGAACCACCCCAATAAAGACCGATAAAATTGTAAACGTTGGCCTTTGGATTTGACGGAGAAAAGGGCCCGTGTCCGCTCGTGCCCCGTCTCCTCCCCCGTCGCTGGGGGACCTTTTGTTTCAGGTGCCAAGATCTTTCCCGAACTAAGTCACCCAATGCCGCTGACAAGGGCATTGTCGCACTGACCATTTTGGGGGCTTCTTAAAAACTGGCAAGGAGGGTGCAGAGCTCTTTCACCCCCTCCATCTCGGTGTTCAACACCCCGGGTCTGTACCGTGTTTGTCGGGCCCCATGTGTCACTTCGTACTGCGTAATGGATTGCGCTGCTGCCACAACGTGGAGATGTGGGGGGTGAATCCCAGCATTTGCCCGTCAAAAATGGACGGTTGAGGGAGGGCCGAGTGACGCTCAACTTGCCAGCCCGGGAGAAGCAGGGTGCGAACGGGGGAAGTGCGAACTCAGACCTCGAGCCTTTTTCGCAGGCAGCCCAGCCCCGGGTAGCTTTTTAGAAATTTTTCTGGCACAAGGTCAGACATGTGCCGGCAAGGGAATGTGCCCCACTCCCGTCTTAAGGGCGGCCAGCAGATTTCCCCCGTTTCGCACACCACCTTGTTGGCAAAAGGTTTTGCCCCGCCAGCGCTCGGTCTCGTTGCTTAGACCCCGCCACAGCCCCGATGTGTGGGAGGGTCTCCAAGGCGTTAATTTCAAAACGGCCTGGTGTTCGGGGACGTGTTTTGCACCAGGGGCCCTTGGGGGGAAAAGCCCTGCCCATCCTGCGGTTTTAAAGACATCCCGCCACCCTAGACCCCCCGTCACCCCGAGACATCCACCCAGCTCACCCAGTAGCTGTCCCGGGAATAAGTGGCCTTGGGTGCTTATAGCCCCAGTGTCGGGGGTGGATGGACTTTTCCGACACAGATGCAGAAAAAAAAACGCGCTTGAAATTTTGGGGCAGTGGCTGACCAGGGCGGGGCGCTTTTCTGGCAAAGAAATGCTGCTCGGCTTGGTATTGGGGAAGTGGGGGCCCCATGACTGGCGGAAACCCATCTGTGCCCAACAGACGAAAGGAACTTTCCAAGGCCAAAACCCTGGAAATGCCGACATTCAGGCTTTTGGTTTTTGGGAGGGTTTTGGGTAAAGTTTTTTCTGCCCCAAACCGGGAAAAACAGAAGGCGGCTGCTAGACTGGCCGTGTGGGCGTGCAGGTGTTCAAAACTGGCGGAAGGAAAAGGGGGTAGGATGGGTCTCGGTGGGCTGGTAGACTGGGGGCGGGGGGGTGGAGGCTGAAGCGGAGGCTGATCCGATCATGACCCTGAGAGACATGGGCAGCTGGGGAACCCTTTGGTGGTGCGGGGAGGAGGAGGAGGGGGACAGGGGTGTGCAGTGGTTGGGGGCCCCCGGGGTCGTATGGCCCCTTTTTTGGGCCCAATGTTCCCCCTCCTTTCAACTCATGCTTCGCTGCATGTGATGAATGTTGGTGGTGGTTAACCATTTAAAGGTTTTGCCTCTATTTGCGTTTACGGAAAGGCGGCATATGCATCGCTGGGTAAACAAGGCTTGCTCAAGAAAGGCCAGGGTTTTAGAGGTCTGGACCTTTTTGACGGGTAAGCGAGGGGCGGGTTTGCGTGACCGTGGGTGGCGGAAATCAATCAGCGGGCTTCTGCGGACCGCCCTCTCCCTTTTTGTGGGGGCCCCCATTTAACCCCCCTCGTCTTCCTCCTCGTCCCCCTGATGAAGCGCTCACAAGCAATTTGCGGGAAAGACCAGGGTGGGTCCGCAATGTCGTCTCATCATCATCATCAACACAGGGGACTTGGTCGTCCGACTTTCTGCATCCCCGAAGTGCGGGTACAAGCAAGGGGCACTGCAAGGCGTTGGCCCACCGCCCCCGGGAATTTTTTCCCATTGACCGGTTCCTTACCCCTTGTGGGATCGTAACGGGCGTAGAGCAGGAAAATCATCCCTTTTTGGCTTTTGTTTTTTTAACATGCCTTCTGACCCCCCAACCCCCTTTTGTCATCAAAAAAGGTCTTCAGAAAAAAGGGTTATCCACAGTGGGGGGTACACGAGTTGCTTTTTGGGGCTTCATGTTGGACGGGGTTTGATGATGCGATGACGAATTTGTGGGCCGGACTGCGAGGGCGAGGGGGTAAGACCCCCTAATCGGTTGCATTAAACCCTGAAGGACAGATTTGGGACGATGTTTTTTGATTCACAGGGCCCCGACCCCGCGATGACAGGCCTGACGGGGCGCAACGGACGATCCGCTTTCATCGGTTGTCGCCGCACTGGAAGGGCACCTTCTCTCTACCTACCTCCGTGCACCCCCCCCTTTGCTCTACCACCTGCATTTCGCTCCTTTTAGAAATGAAAAATTTGAGAAGGGTTTGGGAAAAGTTTTGAAAAATTTTTATTAAAAAGGCAAATCAAGCTATTCTCAAATCCCCCCAAAACAAAACAAAAATTTCTGGATTCAAATTTTAATGCAAGGTGTTTTATCAACAAATCTGGATGGGCAAAAGTCAAAAAACACGTATCTGTTATGTTTTTTGGTATAAAAAAAAAACAGTATTTTTTTCACCTTTTAAATCACCGTGGGAAAAGAATTGCTGTTTTAAATTTCGTAATGCTGCGCAATGCCATCTGGGTGGCAAAAATCAAAAAACACGTAACGTTATTTTTGATTTTAAAACGGTATTTTTTGCACCTTTCAATTCACCCGTGGTGAATATAGAATTCGTTTTTTAAATTTACGTAGATGCTCGTCAATAACATGCGGGTGCGCAAAAGTAAAAAAAAACATTAAAATGTTTTGTTTTGATATAATAAACGGTTTTTTTTTCCCTTTAATTCAAAACCCGTGGTAAAAATAGAATTTTTTTTAAGATTTTCCCCTGATGCTGCGTCAATGAAAAGTGCGGGTGGCAAAAGTCAAAAAACAGTAACTGTTTTTTTGATAAATAAACGATATTTTTTTCACTTCAATTCACCTGGGTGAATATTGAATTGCGTTTTAAGATTCACTAGATGCTGGTCAAAACGTCTGGGTGCGCAAAAAGTCAAAAAAAACGTAATGTTATGTTTTGATTAATAAAGGTTTTTTTGCACCTTTCAATTCACCCGTGGTGAATATGAAATTTTGTTTTTAAATTTCGTGAGCTGCGTCAATAAAATGCTGGGGGCGCCAAATGCAAAAAACACGTAATGTTTATGTTTTTTAATATAAACGGTATTTTTTTCACCTTTCCCAAATTCACCTGTGGTGAATATGAATTGCTGTTTTAAGTTTACGTAGATGCTGCGTCAATAACAGTGCTGGGTGCGCAAAAGTCAAAAAAACACGTAAATTTTTGTTTTGATATAATAAACGGTATTTTTTCACTTTCAATTTTCCTGTGGTGAAAAAATAGAAATTGCTTTTTTTAAAGATTTAGTAAGCTGCGTAATGAACAGTGCGGGTGCGCAAAAGTCAAAAAACACGTAACTGTGATGTTTTCGACGATCACGGTATTTTTTGGCCAACAAAAAACGTGTGACTACAAAATTGTGGATTGTAATTTAAGTGCAAGGTGGTATATCAACGTAAAAGGGGTAAAGGGGAAAATTGAATACCTATCTGAAGTTACTGATAAAAAGTGGGGGGTTTTGCAGCTAACAAAGAGACTGAGTTACTAGAAAAGATTTTATCCAATATAATTCAGGGTGCCCAATATCAGGAAATATTTCAATAGCAAACTGTTAAAAATAAAGATATTCCACAATGCTACATAAGTTTGGTGAACTTTATCCATGTTCTTTATAGATAGAGCTTTCTGGTTCGCCCCCGGGTCCACCCCCGCCTCCCCCCCCCGGGAAATTTACGCGGTAGAGTGCTTTTTAAAATTTTCCTAGCTAACTACATAAAAATTTTTAAAACTCTAAATTAACTAAAAAGGAAGGTCACAGCTAATAAGAGGTTTTTGTGCAGAAATAGACAAAATTTTGGAGCTGTTTGGCCCCAAAGGGAGAGCCAGGTCCATCCCCTTTAACGTGAGAGACATGGCGAAACAGGAAAAGGGTGTTCTATGTAAAACGAGGTCATGTATTTTTCCAGCCAATCGCAATCTAAAATCCCAGTCATGGCGTCGCACACACATCCACCCCGTTTTTTCTGTAATCTATTTCGGCCGCCCAAAATTACGGAACGCCGAAAAAGGGCGATCTTAATAGATGATGCACAGATTTTAAAAAACCTTATTTATCGAAGATCTGGGAAAATTTGATACCTTTAAAAACCCTTGCCGATTTCAACTTTGCAATAAAAAAGCTCAAAAAACTAAAATTTTCAAGTTTAAACTTTTCTATATCTGTGATCAGGCACTCATTTTTATTTCTTTTTTTATGTATAAAATAAATATTGTAGCCTCTTAAATGGAATCTATCACTTATTAGTTACTAATTAAAACAATTTAATGAATTAATTAATTAAAGCAATTTCTTTTTAGCATTTTTTCATTTTCTGATCATAGATTTTAAAAATTCTGTTTTCTGCATATGATTGTGGGGAAAGCCATCTTGCCTGAGCTCCTTTTAAGGAGCATTTAATGAGATGCTTTACAAAAGATTCATGGACATAGGAGCCCTTAAACAGGAGCAGACCCATCTATTTATATGGGAGAATTTTCTAGGCATGCTCTGTGACCTGGGAAGAAATAACTGCACAGAGAGGGGGGCAGCGTGAACTGTTACTCTATAGTATTGCAAAAGTTTGGTCTTATGTTATCTAGACACTTTGGTGTCACCTGTCTGGGCTGAATAAAAGAAGACTGCTAAAAGGTTGTCTCTACAGAACAAGAAGTGTCAGACCATTAGTGGGATTAGTGGTTAAAGTGAAAGCTTTCGCAAAGGGTGATAAGGTGAACAGACAACCACAACTCTCTAGCATGAAAGTATAGTTAAAAAATCATTTTTATTTGGGAAAAATGTAAAAGCGGCAGCTATATAAAAAAAAAAAAAGAAAAAAGAGGACATAATAAAAGTCCACCTACATTGCTTCCATACACAGTTTGAGCTCTTACTCACAGATTGCCGTAAGTCAGATAGTTTAAAACAAATAGGTGGACCAATAGAATTCTTTTAGAAACAAATACACCAGTTAAGTGCTAGACACTATGGGCGACATGTATGAGCTTAGTGCTGACACGGCAGTTCTAAATAGCTTTAGAGTAGTGGAGAATGCACCTGTATGTATGAACCTGTCTTACTGCAGTTCATATATTTTGTACATCGTAGGGCAATGTTGGTGCGAATCCTAAATGTGCTGCATTGTAAGTGCAATAGTTGGTTCGCTAGAGAGCACTGTACAGAATTCCTGACAGCTCATGACATGCTAATAAATAATATAAAATTAAATATTATAAAATTAATAATAATTTAAATAATATAAATATTAGAAAACCAACACAGCACCTACCATAACACCCATTATTTTAGTTTTATCAGTGATTACAAAACACATCACAGCAGGCTAGAAATAAAAGAAAATTAATATTAAATTATGTAAATTAATTAAACCAATCCATTATCTACCATAAATCTCATTCTCAATCGGGTATTTATAGAGTTATAGAAGTATTATCAGTGATTACAAACACTTCACAGCAGGCTAGCAATAAAAAAAGACGTTATGTCAGTGAATGAAAACCCTGCTTGCTTGATGAACCACAGATCCCAGACAGACCTGTGGTATGCTGGCTATTGCCATATATACAATAAAAGCTGAGAGCAGCACAATTAAATTTGAACACTGATTACCATCTGATTAAAATGTGTTTCATTTAATGTAGTAAAATACGAAAATATAAAAATTTGCATGAAAACAATTTCCTAAAAAGTTTATAAGGCATGTAAAATTGTGACCTACTGACATAGTGATCTACATTTTAATGAATGAAAATTAATGTACAATATAAGTCTAAAATGAAGTATTTTGTAAGATTTTAATGATAAAAAACAAAAATTATAAAAAATCAGAATTATATGGAATTATTAACATAATTTTCATTAGAAAATCAACTCAATGAATTGCAGTAGTCTCTATAGAGAAGAGAAGTAACTGAATACAATTGTTACAGTTCTTAACTATGCTTGACAGTAATAGCTACTTATCTCTTGAAACAATCTAACCACAAATTGATATGAACACAGAGACAGCATTGTGACTAGTAGAAAGAGAAACATGTCTTGCTGAGACTTGTGGTGCACCATGCAAGATCACTACCATAGCTTCTATTTACTGACATGCTATTATAACGCCTTTTCTTTTATTGCTTGCTGTGATGTGTTTGTGTTTGTAGTCACTGATAAAAACTCCATAAATACCCGATTGAGAATGGGATTTATGGTATATGCTGTATTGGTTTAATTAATTTACATTATTTATATTAAATATTAATTTTAGATGATATAATTTTATATGCATTTTATAGGAAATTATTTTATTTTTTGGAGATATTATATAATTTGAAATTAATTTCATATAATGTAATATTAATTTTATATTAATAAATTTTATATAGTTTGATAATTATCATAAGCTAATTTTTATTATTTTAGTGGTATAAGTTGAGAAATAATTGATATTTTTTGCCCTTATGGCAAATTTAATTCATTTATAACAACTTTGGCCTCATTCAGACTGCTTTTATCATACACTGACGACCTGCTGCTGGTGTGGGGTCTTGTGCCGTTTATACCAGTCTTTGTCAGTTATGAAAATACCAATAATTTTAATTTAAATTTTTTAGGGTCATTTTCTTCCCCTTCAGTTAATTTTCTGAATTTGACTCTAAGGGAGACATGTATGATCGGGTTTTTCACACTTTTCTGGCATCAAATGCACCAAAGTGAGCTGGCTACAATTTCTAATGCGCCTAATGAATGTGTTAGGCACATTGTTCGTAAGACTCGACACTTTTTAACCTCTTGCCGCTGGAGCCAGTTTTTGCCTTCCTGAAAGAGCCCCGGTATTAAAATCTGACATGTGTCATTTTATGTGAGAATAACTTTTTGACAACTACCTATTCAAGTGATTAAGAGACTGTTTTCTCGTGAAAAATTGTGCTTTAAGTTAGTAATACATCGGTTCATACAATCATTGTTTATTTGTGAAAAATATAAAAATATCATGAAAATTTGCAAAACTTTGCGATTTTCAAAGTTCAAAAATGTCTGCGTGTAACACAGATAGTTATTCCATTCAAAATAGTTTATAACTAGCACCTACCATATGTCTTCTGTAGGTTGGCATAATTTTTTTTATGTTTTTTTTTTTTTTTACCACATAGGGGGGCTTAGAAATTTAGTATTCATTTTTCACATTTTCAAGAAAATTTGCAAATACATTTTTTTTTAGGGACCAGTCCAGTTCTGACATGGCTTTCAGGGGTCCGTATGTAAGATACCAACATAAATGCTCCAATCTAAGAACTTAGACCCCTTAAAGTATTTAAAGAAGCATATAGGAAGTTTGTTACCCCTTTAGATATTTCACAGAAATTAAAGCAAAGTGGAGGTGAAATTTCAAAATTTCATTTATTTTGCAGATTTTCAATTTTTATTCATTATTCACTGGAACATAGTAAATGTGACTAGGTAAATGCAACTCAGCATCAATTCCCCAGATTCTGCCATTTTCAGAGATATCCCATATGTTGCCCTAGAGCACTATTTGACTCAACCACAAGCCTCAGAATAGGAGGAGCACCTACCAGACTCTGGGGTCTCCTTTTTAATATGCTTTTATTTAGGCGCCATTTCAGGTTTGCGGACACCCTGAGGTTCTAAAACTTAATAAACTCCCCTAAAAAGACCCCATATTGGAAATTACACCCCTTAAAGAATATATCCAGGGGTGCAGTGAGTATATCGACCCCACAGGTGTTTCACAAATATTTCTAGCAATAGGCTCTGAAAATAAAAAAATATATATTTTTATCCAACAATCTGCAATTTTAGCTGAAAATGTTTAATTTTTACATTGAATCCTGGAAAAAAAGCATCCCAAGTTGTGTTATGAAATTTCTTTCAAGTTCGGCAATACTCTACATGTGGGTGTAAACTGCTGTTTGGGCACATGGCAAAACGTATACAGACCGACAGTCTTTCTTTGACTCTAAACAGAGTTTCACATGGAGATGCTTGGAGACCGGGCAGTCCGCACAGAGTAGCGACGTTTCGAGGAGATCCCCTCCCCTTTCTCAAGCATGCGTGGATGATCCCAAGCCTACATTTTATAGGGCTAATTAAACACACATGTTAAAACAAATAAAAACAACTATCCTAAAAATGCTTGCAAATTGTAACTTTCATTAATTCCTTTGGGAGCTAGAGAATTTAAACGGTGTATCCACTCAGCTTCCTTTTGTAACAATTTTGTTTGCAACTGTTTAGAATTTTTACAATTGACTTTTTGTAGCACACACCAACGTAATCCTGCTACACTATGTTTTTCAGCTGCAAAATGACGTGCAACTGACGATTCACCAAACACTTTTTTACCTTCCTCTGAATTACTCTCATTTTTCTTATTCAAAAACTGTCTAATCAATGATTTATGCTCATTTAATCTAATTTTTACTGCTCTGCTGGTCTGCCCTACATATATCTTCCCACAGGGGCATTTAAGCATGTAAATCACTGCTTCACTGTTACATGTGTGTGATCCCTTAATATATATTGGAGAACCTTTTGTGGGGTGATCAATACGATCGCCTTTTATAATCCCCGAACAGTGTTGGCAATGACAACAAGCAAAAGTGCCTGAACGGGTCGACCCAATTCTAGTCTGCACTGCGCCTTGTAGTTTTCTCTTTCTATCAATATCTGCAGAAACCAATTGCTGCCCTACCGTTTTTCCTTTTCGATACACATACCTAGGTGGGTTCCTAAACAAGGTACCAAACTGGGGATCTGATTGCAGTATTTTCCAATATTTCCTAATAGCCTGCTTGATTATACCTGCATGGCTATCATATGTAGACAAGAATATCAAAGTATCTTCATCCTTTTTCTTAGAGGGTTTAGGTTTCAAATATATTTCCCTGGATGTACCAAAGACTTCCAATCCTACTTTTTCAAGCTCTTCCCTCAAATATCCTCTGTCAACAAATTTCTTTATGATCCTTTCCATATTTATCAAATATTCACCATCACTTGAACAAATACGTCGTGCACGAACAAATTGAGACTTTATAATTCCCTTAAACACCTGCGGAGGATGCTGGCTCCTACGATACAAAATATTATTAGTATCCGTGTCTTTTGTGTACAGTGTTGTAGTTAATACCTCACCATCTTTTTTAACAAGTACATCTAGATAAGCTATTTCCTTTTGATGACATGTAACTGAAAATTGTATTAATGGATGTACTTCATTAATAAGTCTGACGAAGTTCTCCAACTCTGAACCAGATCCGGACCAGAGTAGGAAAACGTCGTCGACGTACCTAAGCCAACAAACTGCATGTCTGAACAGGGGTTGAGAAAAGACAAACTCTCGTTCAAAGTACTGCATAAAAATATTAGCATAACTTGGTCCCGCCGGCGAACCCATACTGGTGCCTTGTAATTGAAGAAAAAATTCTTCACCAAAACGAAAAAAATTTTTTGTAAGAATTATATCTAACAGCTGCATTAAAAATGCAATCTGTCTATTAGACAATTTTGGATTCTGAACGAGAGTCTCTCTAACTGCTTGTGTGCCTTCAATTAACGGGATATTAGTGAACAATGATTTTATGTCTAAAGTGCACAAAAACTTGACATTACTACAATCGGTGGTCTTAACTATCCGCAAAAATTGCCCAGTATCATATAAAATATGTGGATCTTTTTTCACTTCTTCCTGCAGAAAGGTATCTAGATATATCGCTAATGGCTCAAGCATAGAGTCAACGCCCGACACTATCGGACGGCCTGGCGGGTTCTCAAGTGACTTGTGAATTTTTGGTACAATGTACAAAATGGGTACCCTCGGGTTCTCTTTGGTAAGAAGGGCCTTTTCATGACTAGTTATAACCTCGCTCAATACAGCATCCTGAAGAATATCCTCAATGTAGTTTGAAAACTCAGCTGTTGGATCTTGCTGTAATTTTTTATAGACTTGTTGGTCGCCTAATTGGGTCATAACCTCCTGTATGTAAGTATCAGTATTCATAACAACACTAGCCCCCCCCCTTGTCAGCTTTTTTTACGACAATTGAGGGGTCCTCCACTATTTGCTTAAGGGCTTTTTTCTCCTCTAATGAAAAGTTAGACCATTTTTTATTCTTAACTTTATCCCAATTTTTACTAACTTCATCCAATACTAAATGTTGAAAAACTTCTAATGAGGGACTTTTTATATCAGGGTCAAAACTACTTTTACTTTTAAGTTTGCCACTAGAAAATTTATTACCACTGTTAACATAATTTTTATCCTTGAAAAACATTTTAAGCCGAATGCTTCTACAAAGCTTGAAAAAGTCAACCTCAAAATCAAACAATTTAGTCTCCTTTTTGGGAACAAAGTTCAGTCCCTTTTCCAATACTGATTTTTGTGCAGGAGATATTTCTTTGGATGAAATATTACATATCAGCGAGGGAAGATCTGCTTCCTGTTTCTGGTGCCTCGGCGAGCTTGTAACTCCCCACCCGTACCGTTGTTGGGTCCCGGACCTCTGCTTCCATGGACAGGATCTTTTAAAAAATCTTTTCCACGTTGTCCTCTTCTCTCCACGTTACGTGATGCTGATACGTCAGATTGTTCATCTGTACTTGAAGAGGCATTACTATGGATATTCCGATCATATGTTCTTTTTGGCCGTCCTCGGAAGGATCTTCTTTCAGCCGCCCAAGAGTACACCCGATTGAGTACATAATCTTTAGTGTCTCTTTCATACTTTCTTAATTTATTCTGTAGCAATGTGATCTTTAATTTATCAATGCCAGCAGTTAAATCAACATGAGCTTGTGAATAACATTCTGGAGCATTACATGTTTTAAACTCCTCATCAACTACAGCCAATTCTGCTACCAGAAGATGATAAGTATAAAGAGAAATGGTACGCTTTAAGCAATAATTACTCCATTGACTTAATGTACTTAACAGTACAGCCTTTGCAAATTACTATTGAGAAGGTGAAAGATGATATTAAGAAAGTTGATGAGGAGTTTAAAACATGTAATGCTCCAGAATGTTATTCACAAGCTCATGTTGATTTAACTGCTGGCATTGATAAATTAAAGATCACATTGCTACAGAATAAATTAAGAAAGTATGAAAGAGACACTAAAGATTATGTACTCAATCGGGTGTACTCTTGGGCGGCTGAAAGAAGATCCTTCCGAGGACGGCCAAAAAGAACATATGATCGGAATATCCATAGTAATGCCTCTTCAAGTACAGATGAACAATCTGACGTATCAGCATCACGTAACGTGGAGAGAAGAGGACAACGTGGAAAAGATTTTTTAGAAGATCCTGTCCAGGGAAGCAGAGGTCCGGGACCCAACAACGCTACGGGTGGGGAATCACAAGCTCGTCGAGGCACCAGAAACAGGAAGCAGATCTTCCCTCGCTGATATGTAACATTTCATCCAAAGAAATATCTCCTGCACAAAAATCAGTATTGGAAAAGGGACTGAACTTTGTTCCCAAAAAGGAGACTAAATTGTTTGATTTTGAGGTTGACTTTTTCAAGCTTTGTAGAAGCATTTGGCTTAAAATGTTTTTCAAGGATAAAATTATGCTAACAGTGGCAATAAATTTTTAGTGGCAAACTTAAAAGTAAAAGTAGTTTTGACCCTGATATAAAAAGTCCCTCTTTAGAAGTTTTTCAACATTTAGTATTGGATGAAGTTAGTAAAAATTGGGATAAAGTTAAGAATAAAAAATGGTCTAACTTTTCATTAGAGGAGAAAAAAGGCCTTAAACAAATAGTGGAGGACCCCTCAATTGTCGTAAAAAAAAGCTGACAAGGGGGGGGCTAGTGTTGTTATGAATACTGACACTTACATACAGGAGGTTATGACCCAATTAGGCGACCAACAAGTCTATAAAAAATTACAGCAAGATCCAACAGCTGAGTTTTCAAACTACATTGAGGATATCCTTCAGGATGCTGTTTTAAGCGAGGTTATAACTAGTCAAGAAAAGGCCCTTCTTACCAAAGAGAACCCGAGGGTACCCATTTTGTACATTGTACCAAAAATTCACAAGTCACTTGAGAACCCGCCAGGCCGTCCGATAGTGTCGGGCGTCGATTCTATGCTTGAGCCATTAGCGATATATCTAGATACCTTTCTGCAGGAAGAAGTGAAAAAAGATCCACATATTTTATATGATACTGGGCAATTTTTGCGGATAGTTAAGACCACCGATTGTAGTAATGTTAAGTTTTTGTGCACTTTAGACATAAAATCATTGTTCACTAATATCCCGTTAATTGAAGGCACACAAGCAGTTAGAGAGACTCTCGTTCAGAATCCAAAATTGTCCAATAGACAGATTGCATTTTTAATGCAGCTGTTAGATATAATTCTTACAAAAAATTTTTTTCGTTTTGGTGAAGAATTTTTTCTTCAATTACAAGGCACCAGTATGGGTTCGCCGGCGGGACCAAGTTATGCTAATATTTTCATGCAGTACTTTGAAAGAGAGTTTGTCTTTTCTCAACCCCTGTTCAGACATGCAGTTTGTTGGCTTAGGTACGTCGACGACGTTTTCCTACTCTGGTCCGGATCTGGTTCAGAGTTGGAGAACTTCGTCAGACTTATTAATGAAGCACATCCATTAATACAATTTTCAGTTACATGTCATCAAAAGGAAATAGCGTATCTAGATGTACTTGTTAAAAAAGATGGTGAGGTATTAACCACAACACTGTACACAAAAGACACGGATACTAATAATATTTTGTATCGTAGGAGCCAGCATCCTCCGCAGGTGTTTAAGGGAATTATAAAGTCTCAATTTGTTCGTGCACGACGTATTTGTTCAAGTGATGGTGAATATTTGATTAATATGGAAAGGATCATAAAGAAATTTGTTGACAGAGGATATTTGAGGGAAGAGCTTGAAAAAGTAGGATTGGAAGTCTTTGGTACATCCAGGGAAATATATTTGAAACCTAAACCCTCTAAGAAAAAGGATGAAGATACTTTGATATTCTTGTCTACATATGATAGCCATGCAGGTATAATCAAGCAGGCTATTAGGAAATATTGGAAAATACTGCAATCAGATCCCCAGTTTAGCACCTTGTTTAGGAACCCACCTAGGTATGTGTATCGAAGAGGAAAAACGGTAGGGCAGCAATTGGTTTCTGCAGATATTGATAGAAAGAAAAAACTACAAGGCGCAGTGCAGACTAGAATTGGGTCGACCCGTTCAGGCACTTTTGCTTGTCGTCATTGCCAACACTGTTCGGGGATTATAAAAGGCGATCGTATTGATCACCCCACAAAAGGTTCTCCAATATATATTAAGGGATCACACACATGTAACAATGAAGCAGTGATTTACATGCTTAAATGCCCCTGTGGGAAGATATATGTAGGGCAGACCAGCAGAGCAGTAAAAATTAGATTAAATGAGCATAAATAATTGATTAGACAGTTTTTGAATAAGAAAAATGAGAGTAATTCAGAGGAAGGCAAAAAAGTGTTTGGTGAATCGTCAGTTGCACGTCATTTTGCAGCTGAAAAACATAGCGTAGCGGGATTACGTTGGTGTGTGCTACAAAAAGTCAATTGTAAAAATTCTAAACAGTTGCAAACAAAATTGTTACAAAAGGAAGCTGAGTGGATACACCGTTTAAATTCTCTAGCTCCCAAAGGAATTAATGAAAGTTACAATTTGCGAGCATTTTTAGGATAGTTGTTTTTATTTGTTTTAACATGTGTGTTTAATTAGCCCTATAAAATGTAGGCTTGGGATCATCCACGCATGCTTGAGAAAGGGGAGGGGATCTCCTCGAAACGTCGCTACTCTGTGCGGACTGCCCGGTCTCCAAGCATCTCCATGTGAAACTCTGTTTAGAGTCAAAGAAAGACTGTCGGTCTGTATACGTTTTGTACTCATTTTTTGAGCATGTGTGCCTTCCTAACATTGGATGATATCTATGTGCTTACATGAAGCCTTTTTTATTGTGGATTATAATAAAGCTGTCAGTTTTATTTAAGTTTCCTTGGCACTCTTTTGCTTGAATAGGAACGAGTAGGGTTGGAGTCCCTGTGATTGTGCCTGAACGAAGGCTACACAAACAAGAACAAAAAAGAAAAAAAGTGGCCGGTCTTGTTTAATATAAGTGGGCACATGGCAAGGCATATAAAAGAGGAAGCGCTATTTGGCTTTTGGAACACAGATTTTGGTGTGGCATTTGTAAAGTCCCCAAAGTACAAGGACAGGTGAAACCTTCCAGAAGTTGCCCCATTTTGGATTCAACACCATTCATGGATATCATCTAGGGGTGTATTGTGCATTTTGGGTGCACAGGTGTTCTGTAGTTTTTTTTAGCATTGGGGTATGAAAATGGGGGGAATAAAATGCAGTCCCGCCATTGTGTTTTTGGCTTCATTTTTACAGTGTTCGCCATACAGGATAAATTACAAGATAATTTTACTGTGTGGTTTGGTACAATTGCAATAATATACTGTAAGAAATATATGTTTAGAGAAAAAATATATTTCATTAATGACAAGTAGTGTTGAGCGATTACGTTGGCTATCGACATCGGGTGATAGTCGATAGTCGGCCACCATCGATAAGGTTTTTCGATAGTCGATAGTCGATCATCTCCGATGACCATTAAAGTCTATGGGAGAGCAACAACACCTTCATTCTTACACCCAAACAGGGCTGGAGAAGCTGGAATTAACAGCCACAACAGTCAAATGGATACCTGCTACATCTTAGGCAACACACTTAGGTTATAAAAGCCACAGACAAAAAGTCACACACCATTCACTATCCCTGTCTTGTACCACAGCATGACCCTTAAACCTGCATCACCCACAAATTAAAAAGTGCCAGAAGGCAGTATTATTTGAACCATCATTTTACTTGAACTGGACATTGAATATCCCTGTCCTGGAACGCAGCATGACCCTAAAAACCTGCATGACCCACAGATTAAAAAGTGCCGGAAGAAAGTAGTCTTTGAACCACCATTTTAGTTGAACTGGACATTGACAAACCCTGTCCTGGACCGCAGCATGACCCTTAAACCTGTCTGACCTACAGATTAAAAAGTGCCGGAAAAAGGAGTCTTTCAACCACCATTTTAGTTGAACTGGACATTGACAAACCCTGTCCTGGACCGCAGCATGCCCAATTAAACCTGTCTGCCCCACAGATTAAAAAGTGTCGGATAAAGGAGTCTTTTCACCACCATTTTAGTTGAACTGGACATTGACTATACCTGTCTTGGCCCGCAGTATGACCATTAAACCTGTTGACCCCAGATTAATAAGGGGCCGGAAAAAGGAGTCTTTCAACCCCCATTTTAGTTGAACTGGACATTGACTATACCTGTCCTGTGCCACAGCATGACCCGGGCCAGAGTTACAGTGGGTGTGGTGAGAGCCAGGCTGGCGTCCGTCATCTATTAACACGCAGGTTAAAATGCCCTGATGACGCAGCAACGAAAAAACTGTCGTGCTGAAGCAGAGTGCGGAAGCGGAAGTTGAGAACTCCAGCCTTCCTCAGTCACAGTCAAGACCGGGGGTAGCGCTTGCCCCTCCGTATGAGTGCGGACCAATTGAGCTTCACTTGGAAATACTGGTGGTTAACGTCCCTGTTACACCCAGGTGCCCTTTTTCTTGGCATTCTTTTTCTCAGTTTATTCAACGTGCTGGAGAAAATGGTCTCTGTACTTTGTTCTCTGTCCGTGCTCCATACTCTATGTCCTCTGAATAACCTACATCTGGTCAAGTTTTCCTGTCCCTCCCTTGTACAATTCAGAGGAATTTTTTTAACAGCTATTTTGTACATGCAAGTTTTTTAGTAGTTTAATTCTAGAAACACATTTTTAAAATGGGATGGAATCCCACCATGTCTTTGTTTCTTTTTTTTTTTTTAATTATATTAAATGGGTTGTCTCAATACAGGGATTGCTAGCTTATGTTAAAGATCTTACAAAAACAAGTCATTTTGAAATTTATGGTCCATTAACAGTGTTCTACCTATTCCTGTTTTGACAGCACCATCACCCTTGAACCACTCTTGACAATTT
The DNA here is from genome assembly GCA_025379985.1 of Phyllomedusa bahiana. NCBI lineage: Eukaryota > Metazoa > Chordata > Amphibia > Anura > Hylidae > Phyllomedusa > Phyllomedusa bahiana. The sequence goes on from JAODAL010019158.1 coordinate 41,096, forward strand.
TTAAAGAACAAATGTCATTTAGAAACAACATTTTTTATAATAGGACCTTTGTATGGGCTGCATGTCACAGCAAAATGCCCCCTAAAATTCAAAACATGACCCATGAGGCCCCTTTGGACAATTGTGAAGAACAAATGTCTGTTAGAAACAACATTTTTTTATAATGGGAAACCTGTAAGTATAGCTGCATGTCAAAGAAAAAATTGCCTCCAAAAATTCAATGCATGACCCTGGCGCCAATTTGGACAATTGGGAAGTGCAAATGTCTGTTGGAAACGACATTTTTTTAGAATAGGACCTGTAGTATTGCTGCATTTTAAAGCACCCATGCCCCAAAAAATTATAAAAATGACTTCTCACCCACTGTTAAAAATTGTGAGGGAGAAATGTCACTTAGAAGCCACATTTCTGTTCCAAAGGACCATGATTATAGCTATATCTCACAGCAACATAACCTTAAAAAATTATAAATCTGACTTCTCAGCCACTTTTAAAAATTGTGAGGCAAAAATGACCCCAAAACCATTGACAATGCGAAAATTCTAAAGATAAATTGAGTAAATGGAATATGGTTTTGTCATGAAACCTTGGTGTCTTTTACAGTTCCTCACAGCAAAACCAGAAAAAATGAACTGTTGAGAAGGGAAAATAAAAATTGCAGTAAGAAATGATCATTTTAAAAATAAGTTTTTCAAGAGGACCATTTCTGTTTGGAGGGGAAATGTGAAGTAGACCAGCAACTAATCGGTGAACCTCGGCAATTGGGGCCACAACATCGTCAGAGACCCATGCCTGATTCATCTTGATGAAAGATCAAATGATCCACATTTATCTGGAAAGCCGGATGCGTTTGTCTGTAATGACTCCTCCGGCTGTGTGAAGGTCCGCTCAGATATGACGTGGCTGCTGGGCAGGACAACACCTCTATGGCGTGGGAGCCAGCTCGGGCCATTCGTCCATTTTGGATACCCAGAAGTCTATTGGGTCCGGAACACATACAAAAACATCGGTGTTGAGACGCTATAGTCGTGCACCATGATCTTAAGCTGGTTCTGGGTGTTTTATGTGTGCCCTGCATTGCATGCGTTGGTGAGGTGGTAAATAAAGATTGCCAGAGGTCACTCATTAGGCTTCTGCCACCTTGCCTGCTGCTGCTGCTGCCGCTGCGGCTACTTGGCACTCAACTGCTGTCACGTCGCTGGCATTGTTCCACCGTGACATTTGAAGAACGTGAAGCAGACGCAAAAAATGTCTCCAGTTGATCAATCAGCAAGGTCTTCTTTTTCCCTGCATTTTACTCTCTATTTGGGTGCGTGGAAGGAAAGTGCTGAGTTTTGTTTTGTACCGGGGATCCAGGAGGGTGGCCACCCAGTAACTGTTGTTCATTTTGATGGCCTTAATGCGAGGATCATGTTGGAGGAAATGGAGCATCCGAGCACTCATGGGAGAGATGGAGCCGTGATGTCCGAGGCCGCTGGGTCTTGGGGCACTAGCAAACTGTTTTCCCTCATTTCCTCCTCCTCAAATTCGCGCCAACCTCTTTCCAAGGAAAGGGGACGTCGGTAACATCGGTGTCTAGGAATACCTCCACCTCCTCCTCCGCTGCCTCCGGCACAGCTTCAACACAGCCCTGACTTGCCAGAGAGGATGCACCCAGAGACCTGATGCGCCACCTTGCACAAGCTCTGGACCCCAAAACCACTGCCTAATAAAGACCGATGAAATTGTGAAAACTGTCGGGCATTGTGGATTTGACGGAGAGGAAAGGCTCCGTGTCCGCATCTGTGTCCGTCTCCTCCTCCGTCGCTGGCGGGACTGTTGTTTCAGAGTGTCCAACGATCGTTCAGAACTAAGATCCCACAATGCTCATGCTGACAAGGGCATTGTCCGCTCTGACCATTTTGGTGGCTTCTTAAAAAACTGGCAAGGATGGTGCAGAGCTCTTTCACCTGCCCCCTCTCAGTGGTCAATACCCGAGGTCCGCACCGCTGCTTGTCAGGCCATGTGTCACTTCGTACTGCGTAATGGCATTGCGCGGGCTGCCACAATCGCTGGAGCATGTGGAGGGTGGAAATCCAGAGTGTTGCCACATCAACAAAGAGACGGTTGACGGGGAGGCCGAGCTGACGCTGCAACGCGGCCGGGCGGGACGGAGCAGGGTGCGAACGGCGGAAGTGCGAACTCAGACCTCGAGCCTTCCTCAGCAGGCAGTCCAGACCGGGGTTTAAGCTCTTTAGAAATTTCTGGACGACCAGGGTTCATGACATGTACCAGGCAAAGGATGTGCTCCAGCCTACCGATCTTACGGGCGGGCCAGCAGATTTCGCCTATTATCGCATACCACCTTGCCTGGCAAAAGGTTCTTGTCACCCAGCCAGCGCTCGGTCTCATTGCGGAGAGCCGTCCACAGCTCCTGACCTGTGTGGGGACGGTCTCCAAGACAGATTAATTTCAAAACGGCTTGGTTTGTCTGGGCACGTGATGCCACCAGAGGACTTTGGGGGAAAGAGCCCTGCGGTTTTGAAGAACGTGCGCCGAGCCTGAGAGCCACTGTCATCCCCAGAGACATCCACCCAGCTCACCCAGTGAGCTGTCACAGAGATATAGCGGCCTTGGCCGTGCTTACTAGTCCATGTGTCGGTGGTCAGATAGAATTTTCCGGCCACAGATGCAGACAATGCGCTTGAAATTTTAGATGACACGTGGCTGGCCAGGGCAGGGATTGGTTTTCTGGCAAAGAAATGCCTTCTCGGCATCTGGTATTGGGGGCAGGCAAGGGCCATGACGTGGTGGAACCCATCTGTGTCCACCAGACGGAAAGGCAAAAATTTCCAAGGCCAAAAGCCTGGCAATGCCGAATTTCATGCTTTTTGGGTTTGGGATGGGTTTGGGTTAAAGTGTTTCTTCTGCTCCAAAACCTGGAAGACAGGAAAGGCTGGCTGCTAGACTGGCCGCTATACGGCGTGCAGGTCATCAAGCTGGCGGAAGGAGAAGGGGGAGGATGGGTCTCTGGTGGTGCTGGTGGTACTCGGCGACGGTGGGGTGAAGCGGAGGCCCGATTCCTGATCATGACTCTGAGGACATGGGCAGCTGAGGAACGCTTGGTGGTGGCGGAGGAGGAGGAGGAGGCGGAGACAGAGGGTGTGACAGTGGTGTGGAGGCCCGGCGTCGGTCTGGCCTTTTTTGGCCAAGTGTTCCCTCCATTTCAACTCATGCATTCGCTGCATGTGACTAGACATGTTGGTGGTGGTTAACCACTTAAGGTTCTTGCCTCTACTTATGCGTTTACGGCAAAAGGGGGCATATGACATCGTGGGTGAATCAGAGGCTTGCTCAAAGATGGCCCAGGCTTGAGAGGTCCTGGACCTTTTTGGTGGCGATAAGCGAGGAGGGGGTTTGCGCTAACCGTGGCTGGCGGAATCATATCAGCGGGGCTTCTGCGCCGCCCTCTCCCTTTTTGTGGCGGGACCCGTATTGACACTACCCCCCATCGTCTTCCTCCTCGTCCCTGATGAAGCGTCGCAAGCAGATTCTGCGGTACAGACCACGATGGGATCCGCAATGTCGTCGTCATCATCTTTATCAACAAAAAGGTGACTTGGTCGTCCTGACTTTCTGCATCCAGAAGCTGCGGGCTTTCAAGCAAGACGGCCTGCAAGCGGTTGCCGACCGCCCGGGATTTTTGCCGATTGAAAGGATTCCTTATCCTCCTCTGATGGCATCGGTAACTGGGCGTCCCGAGCAGACAAATCATCCTCTTAATCTTTTAACATGCCTTCTGACCCAACCGCATTTTGTCATCAAAGAGGTCTTCAGACAATGGAAATTATCCACAGTGGTGGGTACACGAGTTGACATTTGGGCTGCTTCATGTTGGACGGATACTGATGATGCTGATGACGACATTTGTGGCCGTGGAATAGTTTTGGAAAGTCTCTTATTAAAAGACGGCAAATCACAGCTATTCTCAAATCCCTCTATTCAAAACAAAATTGCTGGATTCAAATTTAACTGCAAGGTGTCTCTATCAACAAATCTGGACTGGGCAAAAGTGCAAAAAAAAACGTATCTGTTATGTTTTCGTATAATACACGGTTATTTTTTGCACCTTTCAATTCACCTGTGGCGACTATAAAATTGCTGTTTTAAGATTTACGTGCAAGCTGCGTCAATGAACAAAGCTGTTGTGCGCCAAAGTCAAAAAACACGTATCTGAAATGAATTCGGATAATTAAATGTATTTTTTGCACCTTTCAATTCACCTGTGGTGACTATAAAATTGTTTTTTTCAGATTAACGTGCAAGCTGCGTCAATAAACAAAGCTGTAGTGCGCCAAAGTCAAAAACACGTATCTGTTATGTTTTCGTATAATACACGGTTTTTTTTTGCACCTTTCAATTCACCTGTGGTGACTATAAAATTGCTGTTTTAAGATTTACGTGCAAGCTGCATCAATGAACAAGCTGTAGTGCGCCAAATTAAAAAAAAAACGTATCTGAAATGTATTCGGATAATAAAATTTATTTTTTGCACCTTTCAATTCACCTGTGGTGACTATAAAATTGCTGTTTCCAGATTTACGTGCAAGTACGTCAATGAACAAAGCTGTAGTGGGGCCAAAAATCAAAAAACACGTATCTGTTATGTTTTGTATATTTCACGGTATTTTTGCACCTTTCAATTCACCTGTGGTGACTATAAAATTGCTGTTTTCAGATTTAAGTGCAAGGTGGATATATGAACAAAGGGGTAATGGGTAAAATTGAAAATGAACACCTATCTGAAATGTATACTGATAATAAAAGGGAGTTTTGCCCCCTAACACAGAGACCTGCAGTTACTAGAAATGATTTTTGTATCCTAATATAAGTTCAGGCTGGCCCAATATCCAGGAAATATTTTCAATAGCAAACTGTTAATAATAAAGATATTGCAGTGCAATGGGCTACACTAAGTCTTGGTGAACTTTATCCAGTGTTCTTTATAGAGCTTGTCTGTGCTCGCCCGCGGCCCCTCCCCTGCCCCCCCCCATGACTTTACAGCGGTAGATGCTCCTTTAAAATTCTCTACCTAACTACATAAAATCTTCCAATCTCTAATCTAACTAAATTGGAAGGATCACAGCTAATTGTAAGAGGTTTCTTGTGCAGAAATAGAATAATTTCGCTGAGTGTTTGGCCACAGGCAGAGGCACGTCTACTCCTATGAGACGCTGAGAGAATGAGGCGCAGAACAGGAAAAACTGTTCTATGTAAAACGAGGTTCATGTGATTTTTCCAAACCAAACGCAACCATACAAAATCCCAGTCATGACGTCGCACACACATCTCACCCTGCTCTATTCTGTAATTGATTTGCTGGCCCCCAAAAATTACAGGAAGCGCGGAAAATGGCGCAATCTTAATAGATGATGCACAGATTTTAGCCTTAATTATCGCATGATCTAAAAATTTCGATCACCATAAAAACCTTGCCGATTTCAACTTTGTCGATAATAATCGCTCAACACTAATGACAAGATAACAGATCTATGATCACCGTGAGTGAGGGTTCAGACCAAGGTCCTTACTTTTAATCTTAACGAATCTAGATTCAGAAATACTTATACACCTTTCTTTATATAAGAAAAATGTATTTATTTTACAATCTTCAAAGGATTATAACATTGTTACAAGTTACAAAACATAGAATACTATACCAAATATGTATCTGCGTTACCCTTGAGTGTCTTGTGTGTAGAATGTAGAATAGGAACTCTTCTTTCATTCAGAGACCAGATAAAGGCCTCAATGGCTGTTCCCACTGCATGGCAAACACATGGTCTCCTCACCACATGGCTCTTTCCAAGGTCTGTTGGCTCCGCCCCCTGGTTCCACCCGTAGCTTCCCCACACCTCTTCCTTATATACACTTCTCCGTGTGGGTGCGACTCTCAGTTGGCTCAGGCATCACTACAAAACCATATGTGGAATACAGCTAAATATATTCAACCTCTATTACATGCCGCCTTCTGATGTCATTGGCCCTAAACCAGTTTTGACCAGCTCTTCACCAACCTTCTAATTTAGCATGCCAACCACTTTTAAAATAGTATTGTGCATATAGTATAGTGCAATTGGCTATATTTTAACCCTTTGTGTAGTTATTGACCACATGTTATAATTACTGTACATTTTACTGTCAAAACCTTTTAACATATACATTTTATATAGTTTTTTATATTTTATTACTTTTACACAATAGAAATGAGTTTGTAAAAAAAACTACATTTTTATGTTTTCATAGTCTGGCAGCCATAACTTTTTTACTTTTCTGTATACGGAGCTGATTATAGACTTGTTTTTTGCGGGATGAGTTGATGTTTTTATTGGTACCATTATAGGGTACATATGACGCTTTGATCACTTTTTAGTAAGGTTTTTGTGAGGCATTTTGAACAAAATACAGCAATCCTGGTAGCGTTTTTTTTTCAGCGGTCACCATGCGATATAAATGACAGCTATCTTTACTCAGCAGGTTGATAGGATTACAATGATACCCAATTTGTATTTTGTTATATTTTACTGCTTTTACACAATAAAAACACTTTTATTCAAACAGGAAAACACGTTTTTGCATCGTCATAGTCTGATAGCCATAACTTTTTTATTTTTCTGTGTATGGAGCTGGATAGCAGCTTGTCTTTTGTGGGATGAGTTGACATCTTTATTGCCATCGGTTTTTGGGGGGACAGGGCTTTTTGATCACTTTTAAATCCGTTTTTGGAAGGCAGGGTGACGGAAATACTGCAATCCTAGTAGTGTTTTTTATTTTTAACAGTGCTCTCCATGCAGTATCAGTTGCAAGTTATTTTTTTGCCTTCAGTCGAGCCAATTATGGCGATACCCAGTTTATATATTTTTTTTTATGTGGAAGCACATTTTTTTATTTTTCTGTATAAAGAGCTGGGTAAGGACTTTTTTTGTGGGATGAACTAACGTTTTAATTTGTAGCACTTTGCGGTTTACATGAGTTTTTGATCACTTTTTATTCCATTTTATGTGCTGTGGGATGAACAAAAATACTGCCTGCAAGTTCATTATCGCGACCATGATAGGTCGCGATAATGAAAGGTTAATCACCCACAGCCGGAGCTCACTTCGGCCGTGGGGGATGCGGCATGATGCTAGTGGTAATATACCGTTGGTCCCAGGCCGCGATCTTGCAAGCTCTGTTTGTAAGCTTGCAAGATCGCCATGATGTACCCATATGTCAATTTGCAGGAACCCCTACCCAACCTTGACATATGGGTACGTCAAAGGTCTGTAAGGGGTTAATGCGCCTAACATGAGGGGGCGTTCTAGGGGCGTGACGCATATATGAATGTTGTTCAGCAAAACTAGGTGCATTACTGCTCAGACAGGCAGAATTATTTCAATGTGGTCTGCCAGAGCCTGAGAAGTTGAAGTGGAGCTAGATTTGCTGTTAGCCTTAGGGAAAAAAAAGTCCAATATTTCTCAACTTTCACCAGTATTAAAATAAAAAGTAATTTATGATAATTATCAAACTATATAAAATTAAATTATTTAAATGTAATAAAAAAATGTTATCATATAAAATTAATATAAAAATATATATCCCAAACATATAAAAATATCTCCTAGAAAATGTATTTAAAATTAAAAGAATCTAAAACAAATTTCACATTAAATAATCCACTGATTATTTGTTCAGATATTTTAATTTTTACTACATTAAATTTTAAATCTATTTTTGGTGCTCTCACCCTTTATTCTTCCTACAGCAAGAGCCAGCACAGTACAGGTGGTTCACCAAGCATAATGAGTTCCATAGTTTCTATTCACTGACATGCTATTCTAATGATTATTCTTTTAGTTATAGCCTTTATACATGTTTGGCGCATTACTTATGCGCCTAAGTTCAATAATTCAAAAATAGAGGGTATAAGAATTGAATATTAAATAAGGCTTTGAAGAGCACTAGAGTCCATCAGTTAGTCTTTGCTTTTTGATGACAAGGAAAAAAGTTTAATGATTCTAAAAATCAGAGCAAGATAATTTTTTCTACATCCTTCAGTACAGGTTTGTCTGACATCCAAAAATTATTTTTTACATACCTGCTCATGTTAAATTGAGATGGAAATCTTAGAGATGTTCTACAGAAGGGAGTAAAATGTGTAGCTAGGAAGGGATGTACCTTTGGTAATATTCTGCGTTAAATATATCAGCGTTAAACCTTTATGTGACTGGTAGTTAACCAACAGGGGAATTTTCCCATGCGGTAGCAATTGATGTAATATTTGCAAATTTGTATTCATTGGAACGGCATGTGATTTTTCAAAATATATGATTAAAGGTTTTATAAATTACATTTCCACATTTATAGTTTATAGAATTTTTTGTAAAACAAGTCAATTATTTTATTTAGGGTGCATGATCCATAATTTCAAACAATACATTGTCAAACATATCCACTCTATTCATAAAGGTACAGGCAATATTACAGGAGCGGCCAAACAATTCATAGAGGGTTATGAATTTGATTTCCACTCACATTTTTTGAAATTGAACTTGTTAAAAAAAAACAACAGGGGAGGAGACTGGCAATGTGTTTTTGTGTAACCAAATATCTTGTATTATACTCAAAAGGCGAGATGTATGATTTTTGGTGCCCTGGCGGCAATTTTTGTGCACATTAGTAGCACAGAATATGCCTGAATCTATGAACTACTATCTACTGCAGGTCGTAGATTAAGGCCTCGTTCACACGGCTTATTTTGCCGCGGATTGGTGCCGTACTGCGCGCCGGATTTGCGCTTCAGTACGGCGCCAATCCGTCGGAGTCATTACGGTAATCCACTGCTCTCATAGAGAACAGTGGATTCCGTCACTCCTCCCTGCTCGGCGAATCCGCCGCGGGGGGAGAAAGTGACATGCATATTATTTACAGCGCGTACGCGCCGTAAACAATGCTTTGTCTATGGGGCCGGGAGTGGCGCCCCCGCCGCGCTCCGGCCCCGCCCCCGTCCCACCCCTTATTCACGGCGGATTTGTGAGCTCAATACGGCTCACAAATCCGTCGGGAATAAGCCGTGTGAACACGGCCTTAGCGTTTTCTAGCTACAAAGTGACAATTCTGTCTCAGGTAAATCACTTATCAAGTGGTCTACATGTAATGCGCCTGGATTTGTCTGTACACAGTCATAGATGTGTAGATTCGTATGGTTGTAGTGCGACACGCCTCAGCACGACCCCCGATCTCAGGCGCATTACAAAATGCCGTGGGTGCTTTGCAATGTGCCTAATACTGGATTGTGCCTGATTAAAAATAGAGTGAACAGGGCTGCACCAGTTTTTGGACTGAAAAGATGACAAACTTCTGCCGCAGCCCTATCAGGGCCATATTTTCCATTGAGCACACTAGGCAGTTGCCCAGGGGCCCCACAAGTATAGGGGCCCCAAGTGGTGTATGTATGTCCCAGGAATACAAGAAACATACCCTGGATCCCTTGGTTGGTTTGGTTATTTAACTGTTTGTGCGTTTTCAGGATGTGTAAAAAGGTAAAAACCATGGTGGAGAAGGGAGCCAAAGGATCCCTGCTCGCCAATTAGTCGGACGCCAGTATCCAGACATAAGTGGCGTAATAATATGGGTGTGTTTGGGGGTGGGGGGTTTTCGAGTCATGGCAAGTTTATTGATGTAGGGGAAAAGGCCCCACTGCGCGTATCCCGGGGGCCCATAATTCTTTTAAAACGGCCTGACCCCTATTTTACATGTTGCCTAATTTTCTAGCGCTTAACAAGTGCATTTAATTGCTAAAATAATTCTATAGATCCACCTATTTGTTTTAAACTGTTTTAACATCTGACCTATGGCAAACTATGAGTAAGAGCCATTTGGCTCGAAATGTGTAAGAGATGGAGATGGACTTTTATTGTGTACTCTGTTTTCATTTTCTTTTTCCTGATATGGAAAAATAAATTAAATTTTTCTTAAGTAAAATGGATTTTATAATCACACTTTTGTGTTATAAAAATTGTCATTGCCTATTCACATTATCACTACTTGTGAGAATTTGTTTATATTTAGTCTTGTCCAGTTTGGCGAGTTGTTGACTGGTGCGCAAAAGGACTACATATTATATATTGGGCTGGTGGTTAGTACATTATGGGTGACATGTATGAACCTGGCATTGACTTACCATTTTATGTCTGTTTTTAACAGTGTATGATCCGAAAGTATGTATGAAAGTGTCTCACAGCACTTTATAAATGTGTCTTGTTCTACGCCAAAAGTACTCTCAGCCATGCCCAAATTTTAAATGGTATGGGAATGGAGACGTTTTTAACCTTGGCGCATCGTACGATTCTGGCGCGACATGCCCCGGTATCATTGGCAGATTTATGCCTGGTGCACAATGTGCTAAGTTTTGGCATAGAACAGTTCATGGAATAAGGCACTTTGGGTTTTTTTGGCCGAAATGCAAAAAAATTGGGACAACTCGATAACAGTTGTCCTTTGTTTTTTAAAAATTCAAAGTGAGGAAAAATGCAAAAATTGCAAATTTTTTTTTTTAAATGTGATATGGATAATTAGAAAAATAACCAAAATACTTAAAAAAGTGTTTTAAAATAAAAAAAAGGGCTTTTTTGATGACACTTTCCCTTTTAAAGGGTTTTGCTTCTCCTGTATCCCAACATACCCAAAAGAGGATGAGCACAAATTAAAAAAAAAAAATTAACATTTCCAATTATTTACTAATATGACTGCATGTTCTTAATACTTTTCATGAGTATGTGTTCAATTTTAAATATTTTCTCAAAATGTTTATGAAAAATAATACTATATTGAAGTTTTCCTAATAAAGTGAACAATTCCTTTTTTCAAAAGGTGCCTGTAATTTATATGTCCTTGTATTTTTACTGGGGTTGTATAAAAAAAGACAAATGCATGGAAATAAAAAAAAAAAATTTGGGGAAAAAGGGTTACGGTATCTCAAAAAAAGTGATACACCTTAAACGTTTAAGGTAGGAATAACCATTTAAATTTCACAAAAGGCTAAGGAAATTTTAAAAGGTGGAAAAAAATAAGTATCTCCATAAGTGAGAACACCCTCCATTTTGTAAAAATTTTTTTATATCTTTTTCTGGACAACAGAAGATATGACACTTTAATGCAATATAAAGTAATTAGTGTACAGCTTGTATAACAGTGTAAATTTGGTGTGCCCTCAAAATAACTCAACACACAGCCATCAATGTCTAAACCTCTGGCAACAAAAGTGAGTACAACCCAAAGGGAAAATGGACAAATCGTGTTAAATTTTTAATTTTCCCTCCTCAATGTCATGTGACTCAGTGTTACAAGGTATCAGGTGTGAATGGGGAGTATGTCTGTTAAGTTTGGTGTTATAGCTCTCACACTCTTTCATACTGGTCAGTGGAATTTCAACTTGGCACCGCATGGCAAAGAACTCTCCGAAGATCTGAAAAAAAAGAGTTGTTATGCTCCACATGAAGATGACCTAGGCTATAAGAAGATTGCCAACACCCTGAAACTGAGCTGTAGTTAACGAGATAAGTTCCACTCAGAACAGGCCTCACCATGGTCGATCAAAAAAAGTTGAGTGCATGTGCTTAACGTCATATCCAGAGATGAGAGCTGTTGAGGCTTCAGGGGCACAGGGTCAGCCTGTCAGTGCTCAGACCATAGCAGTAGTCAAACCATGCACACTGCATCAAATTAGTCAGCATGGCTGTCATCCCAGAAGATGATTCACAAGAAAGTCTGTAAACAATTTGCTGAAGACAAGCAGACTAAGGAAATAGATTACTGGAACCATGTCCAGTGGTCTGATGAGACAAAGATAAACTTATTTGGTTCAGATGGTGTCAAGCATGTGTAGAGGCAACCAGGTGAGGGGTACAAAGACAAGTGAGTCTTGCAGACAGTCAAACATGGTGGTGGGAGCAACAGTTCATTGAGGGAACCATGAATGCCAACATGTACTGTGACATACTGAAGCAGAGCATGATCTCTTGCCTTCGGAAACTAGGCTGCAGACCAGGGAATTGGGATCAGAAGATTCTCTGCAAGGAGAGAGAATGGATCTATTGTATGGGCTTTTGTGATTTCTTCATTGGTCATAATACTTCCATGCTTCTGCCTGATTTTTTCTGCTCTATTGAAAATTTTTGTCTATTTGGGTCATCACTTGGAGATCATAGCTTGGGTTATTACCTGAGCAGGATGGTTCTTTTAACCCCTTATTTCCGATATCATGTCATGGGGTCTGTTTCACCATGTGACTATCGACAGTCAGGTGAGAACCCCATGAACTGTCTTTTCTTATATCCCTCCAAGCACTCTTAGGGCATGTCCCCACTGCATGGGTTTTTGTCCGGTTTTTCAGCCGGTTTGCGGTTTTTCAGACCGCCTGAAAAACCGTCCGAAAATGAGCACAATTGTGCTCTATGGAAAACCCGTGCAGCAGTCCCCACTGCACGGGTTTTCCGCCCGGCGGTTTTGTCGCCGGAGGACCAGCGACAAAACATTGAACATGCACAATCTTCCGTCCGGTTTCCGGACGGAACATGTGCATCTCAATAGAAGGTGGGAGGGCTGTTCTCCGCTCATCGCGGAGAAAAGCCGTCCCCCCCGTGGCCGTGGGGACGGTCGCAAAACCGGACAAATTCCAGCCGGCAATCTTTCCGGTATTTGTCCACTGCCGTGTAAACGGCCCCTTAGAAGTACAAGGGATGGCCCTTCCCCCTTTATGATTATTATTGCTGTCTCCTATTATATTTACCCTATAACTTATATATTATTTATACATTTTATTTTGAGTTATTGTCCCCCAGTGTACTTACCTTTCGACATGTGGTTATATTCCATTTTAGTATCATTAATGACTTTATATGGGTCAAATTACTTCTGATATGACTATGCGTAGGACTAAATTTAGAGCCATGCACAGTTAGGGTTATCATACAGTAAAGCGCAGTCAGGATTTTGCATATAGGAAGTAAAATGTTTGCCTGGATTGTTTATTGTTGAGACATATGCTGCATCCGGCGATAAGGACCCAATATTGGAAGCTGATGATTGCGGACACACACGCAATGTCAGAAGTTACTATTTATATGCAGGTTGTGTTTTAATTCACGCTGGACAGGCGCAGTTTACCGACAAGGGTACTGGGTCCTGTAATGTGAGTTATGGAGGCTTTATTTAAATGTATGCACACTGAACCTGGAATCAATTAGTCAACATAATATGGTAGGTTTGGATTGTGTTATAGGAAGATTTTTTATCTTTGGAGATGAGTTTACGCTTTTATAAAATGGGCAATCCTTTGCATCTCAGTTGCCTCCTATCTATCTAGCGTGCCACAGTAGTTATCTCACATCCAGGAAAGTATACCATATTTCCCGTTTCTTGGTGAGAGGCATCATCCCTGATTATCTGGATGGCGGGTAAGGGAACCCCTTTTCCCCAGAGGTGGCTCCCACCTGCCAGACATTTATGGCATGTACTGTTAATATGCCATACATTTCTGATATTGGAATACCCCTGTAATTAATTGATCAGTATATTGACCCTCACTTCAATAACAGAATGTTAAAAACAAATTATTTTGTCTTGTCTAACATATATTTCCAAAAAATTATTCTTACTGACATTAGTAAGAACAAAAATTAAAAAAACATGGTGGGGGAAAGCCAATATATTCCAACTCCACCTCTAAGAAAACACTGTATGATCAATATATACTTCCTAAAATTGGTCATGATTCTTTCTGTCAACCCAAGAAAGCAAAACACAAATAGTATCAAACATGTTACATCCCTACGTAGATGCCAACTATTCTAATAATTTTTCATATTATTAGTGCCTATTTTGGAGAATTACAAGAGTATGACTTTGCTTGCCAAATTATTTGTGACCTGGCAGGATGGTGTTTTTGCAGTCTTCTTTTTACATTAACAAAATTAGTTCTTTTCTTTAGTGTTTCTCTTGAGAGGTCTGAAAAAATGTAAATTCTGTTCCTGTCATAGCTCAATTTCTTCATAGCTCTTGATTTCCTAGTGATAGTTTCCTTATCCTGAAAGGCAAGCAATCTCACTAATAAAGGATATGGAGTTTGTCCAAGGCTACAGATACCAAAAGGGAATGCTATGTAGTAGTTCAGTTATAAACAGACAAAAAGAAATCTCAGCTAAAGCTTTTAACCAACACCTTCTTAATAAATTATTTTATGTTTTCAAACTCAACTCCTGTTAAAACTTCCAAATCCACAGATTATTACATATTGCCCTGTCTTCCATTATCTCTAAGTAAATATGGAGCACTATGTTCTGATTTAACGTATAGTAAACTTTTTTGTGTGTTTTAAGCAATTCCTTTTGGTCTCAACCTTATTTGTGTTTCAGTTATATTTTTCTAATCGTCGCCAAATCCTGCCTGCTAAAGGAAACTTCTTGACTAGTGATGAGCGAACACTAAAAAGTTCGAGTTCGAGTAGAACCTCGAATTTTTAGAAGTATGCCTCAAAGTTCTAGTTGAAATTCGAACCCCATTAAAGTCAATGGAAGTTCTGGTTAATTTTTATACCTATACAGGTGAAGAGAAGCTGCCATTAGCATCCATAACAGTAAACTGGATACCTGGAACAAGTTAGTGAAGAAAATTGAGAGTCACAGAAAAAAATTGAGAGGCTAAAATAATTAATTCCTTTAAATGGCTAACTGAAAAGATGAGGACAGCGTAGCTATAGGAGGTGCAGAGGTAGCAGCTGCTACGGGGCCCCTTTGACACATAAGAAGACACTGGTATTTGAAATAGCACATGGTAACTGGCAGGAGCCCCCTATCACTTTTTGCACCAGGAACATAAACAGGAACATGTCATATTTGTGGAGGCAGCAAGAACATCCTAATGGGAAACATGGAGGTTCAGCTGGCAGGGCCGTAGATATAGGGGGTGCAGTGGTAGCCAGGATTGCCATCAGTCATCTATTAAGCGTTTCAGGGCCCCATGCAGCTAAATGAAATGGGGCCTCCACCCATTACTAGTTCCTATTTCTAACATATCAGTGGGCCCTTTTTGATTAGGGCCCCTGATAGGAGTACTGCTCTATTGACACCTGTGCCAGTTACCATGTGCCATTTCCAATACCGGTGTCTTCTTATGTGTCAAAGGGGCTTTTGGGACACCTCAGGATGCAGGGCCCTGTAGCAACTGCGCCAGGGGTGCCAACAGGGCAGTACACCTGTCAAAGCCACAATCCAAAAGGGGCCCACAAATATGTTAAAAAAATAGTAAGTAGTAATGGGTAGGGGCCCCACTTGGCTGTATGGGGACTGAAACGGTTAATAGATGACTTACTGCAGACTGATTGATGACTGATGTAAATAGATGACTGATGGAATTTGTATTTCACATTGTGAAGAAGACGTGCTAGAGTTTAGTAGTCGTGACATCGACAACCGGGGCAACAAAATCTTCAGAGCTTCACGCTTGATTCATTTTTATAATTGTCAAACGATCCATATTCCCGGGGTAAAGACGCATATGTTTGTCAGTTAGCACCCCGCCGGCTGTGCTGAATGTTCGTTCCGAGATAAAGCTGGCTGCCAGGCACGATAAAACTTCGATGGCGTTCCGAGCCAGTTCAGGCCATTCATGCAGTTTGGACACACATAAGTCGAAAAACATTGGGAATGAGCCGCAGGTACTCATGGACAATGATCTTAAGGTGGTCTCTGTGTGTCTGAATGCTGCACTGCCTTGCAGGTGTTGGTGAGCTGGTAACAAGTGAAAAATGTCAACCAGTAGGCTTTTGACACGCTGCCTTCTGCTGCTGCTGATGCTGCTGTGGCTATTTGCCATTCTACTGCTGGCACATTGCTGACTTTATTCCACCGCGACATTAGAATGTGAAGAAGACACATCAGATGTTTTGAGTTGGTCAATGAGCATGATCTCAAATTCCTGCATTCTATTGTCAATTTGTGTGGGTGGAAAGAATTTGCTGACTTTTGATTTGTAACATGGATCAAAGAGGGTGGCCACCCTGTAACTGCTGTTCATTTTGATTGCCTTGATGCGTGGATCATGTTGCAGGTAATGTAGCATCCAAGCACTCATGTGTGAGATGCTGCTGGGATATCCCAAGCCTTGGGGTCGAGGGGCACTAAACAGATCTTCCTCCTCCTCCTGAAATCTGTACCAACCTCTTACCACTGAAGGGAAAATGGTACCGTCGATGTCCAGCCCTGCCTCATCATCCTCCCCCACTTCCTCATCCTGATTATCCCCACAGCCCTGGCTAGAATCTTCTGCTTTACTGTGTGACCTGAAGTGCTGTCCTGCACCAGCCCTGGACCCCGAACCACCGCCCAGAGGTGTCGGTAGGCAGTTTTATTCGGGGCTCGTTCCCCCAAATGAAATGCCTGCAGCCCCAAATGTTTAAGTCCACAGCAAGCCCTCGCATCACTACAATAGTGCTGCGCCGCATTATTGTTCACAGTAGATGCTACTACTTTTCACTGCTCACTAACTTGCTCCGCTGCCACCGCCGGAGCCTCCTGTATGTTGCTGCGCGCTGCACAGGGTCAGGGGGAGACCGATCACACTTCAGTAAGACCAAAGACGCCGGCGCCTGCGCCTGCATGCTCGTCCTCCTCCTAGCAAGTGAGTGCCCGTGGCCCCGCGTAGAGAGTAGCAGAGCAGCCGGCGGCAATAATAGGTATTTATAGTTAAGCTGGGGCTGGGCAGGCTAGGCTCAGACTGGAATACATCTACTGACATGTTTGATTGTCAGCTCCGACCTATGCCTGCCCTATATACTGTGGGGACCTATGCCTGCCTATATACTGTGGGGACCTATGCCTGCCTTATATACTGTCTGGACCTATGACTGCCTACATACTGTGGGGACCAATGCCTGCCTATATACTGTGGGGACCTATGCCTGCCTTATATACTGTATGGACGTATGCCTGCCTATATTCTGTGGGGACCTATGCCTGCCCTATATACTGTGGGGACATATGCCTGCCTTATATACTGTGGGGACCTATGCCTGCCTATACACTGTGGGGACCTATGCCTGCCCTATATACTGTGGGGAACTATGCCTCCCTATATACTGTGGGGACCTATGCCTGCCCTATATACTGTGGGGACCTATGCCTGCCCTATATATTAGGGGGACCTATGCCTGCCTATATACTGGGAAGCCCTGTGCCTACCTATATACTGGGGGAACCTATGCCTATCTATATACTGTGGGACCTATGCCTATCTATTTACTGTGAGGATCTATGCCTACCTTTAGACTGGGGGAACTATGCCTACCTATGTACTGGGGGGACCGATGCCTTCTGATTTAGGGTGTGGACCTATGCCTATGTATAGATTCAATGAAAGGTTTGGGATCAGCACAAAGACGTGAGAGGTTTAAGAGCAGTCGGTTTCGTCTAAAACATCCATCTTTTTATTGTAAACTTCTTTAAAATTCACAGCATCTTGGCTAAACAAAGCGTATAAGACAGGAGACCATAGAGCTGGGGGGTAGACGGTAGGTGGCTCTGACCGACGCGTTTCAGGTCACGTGACCCTTACTCATGGTGACGTCAAGCTCACCACATAAAATTTAAGTAGACAGACATAATTAAGAACACCTGAAAACCTTATTCCAACCTCAAAGTATGCAAATAGAAAAAACATGCTAAAAGACTAGATGTTAACCCTATAATCGGTCACTAATTAGTGATATTGGATATCCTGGCGTACAATTACCCCTTTTTTAGGAATTGCGTGTGTCTAAATTAAAAATCCACCACGGCCTCACGTGTCAAAAGCTTCTTGGGGCAGATCTCCACCCGTACTGAATTACTGACTTTCTCTATGCCTACAACTGATAGAGAAACTGTGTCATTTTGATGTTTTAAGGTGAAATGTTTGGATTACCGCAGAAATTTAAAAGATCTGTCTTACCTTATTCAATAGATGTCTCGAAAATAGTTTTAAGAGGTCCTGTGGTGCACCCACATATTGCTCTTTACCAGATCACAATTAATTTTTAAAAAATATAACGAATTTGGTGTTGCAATTTTGAGCTTTTGATTTTAAAAATTTTGTTTTTTACTAAAGGAGGTAAACGTGGTGGTTTTAGTGATGAAATTACAAGTATCACCCTATGTTATGTCCGCATCCATAACAACCAGTGGCATTGAGCCAAGTTTTTTGGGATATTAATATTAGATAAAAATAAGCTTGGGGAAACACTAGATCCATGGTGGGAGCTTGTGTGAATGTATATCGGATATTAAAGTTGTTAATATATTTTTAATTTGTTTATTTAACATATAATATCGGAAAGATGTTTTTTTCACTATGTTCACAATTTGCCTGTATTGACGGCTATAACTGGTAGACAACGTGATGGCATTATTGTTGGAGACTATTGCCCATTTTTTTTTAATAAATAAATCTGACCTTTTAATATTGTCACTTTGCTATTGCTTTACCCAAACCCCAATTAGATTTGTATCCTTCCATTAGCCTACCTTTAAAGGTTTTTTGTTGTTTTAAAAAATCACATTGGTCGAGAAATTTTCGTTTTTTTTTGATGAGTTCCCCCCCCGGAAATTTTTGATTAATGGGGGGGGGATGACATGTTTCTCCCTTTTAAAATAGATTCCTATACATACTTTTACAATGGAGTGACATTTAATAGTGTTGCTTCTCTTCCAGTAAAACGTGACATCCAAAAATTATCCCTTGGGGACCCGGGGTGGTGGGTAAATTTAAAATTTCTTTATTTCTGGATTTTTTTAACAAAATTTCCTATGATTCAGCATTTCCTACCCAAAAAAATATAAGTGTTTCCCATTTTAAATTGGGGGGGTACCACCATATATGTTTGACAAAGGGGTTTCATATTAAATAAAATTTTCTTCCCATAGCCATATAAATATTGGGGGGGGAAGAAAAATTTGGGGAAAAAAAGTGCCCCCCTTGATGGCCGTTAACTTTTGGAAAAAAAATTCTTTTTCAAATGTAAAAAAAAATTATGTTCAACAAAATATTCATGGCTTTTAAAAAGATGAAAGATGATTGGGGAGGGGGGTAATTGCCATTTTTGATAAAAAAATTTCCCGTAAAAGGGCCCGGGAGGGCCTGGCTTGAGGGATCAGGGGTACAGCCCCCAACATCACCACAGCCAGGACCCCCCGGTCGGGCCGACAACGATCCAAGTATAGAAAAGCTTAGTACCCTTAGGTACCAGGTAAGTTAATTACAAGGGGCGAAATTGTTATCGCCCCACTCCCATGCTCATTCAATGAGCCAATCCGGACGTGGGCCGAAAGACAGGGGGAAAAAACCCCTTTGCACTTTGGGGAGTGCGTATAAGGGGGTCCCCGGGTGTTGAACATACAGCTTTCTGCAAATTCTTTTGAAGAATACCCTTGCAACTCCTGATTCAAACAGTTTTGAAAAAACCTTCTTATATTTTTCAATGGGGTTGTGTGGAGCTTTATAGGGGGTATATTTCAGGGCATTTTTAATCTTTTCCCCCTTTAAAAAGCTCCGACTGGGAGGACAAACCGCCCCCCCTTTTTGTCTGTTGGTAAACTCCAGTCTATCATTTTCCTGAACCCCATTTCAAAGCTTTTCCCACCCCTGACGTTAAGTTTTGACGTCTAAGAGTTCCTGTTTGGCTACTCTTCATGCTTTCAATTAATTCCCCCTCGTCCCCGGCCCTGAAAAATATCCAAGTTGGTATTCGGAATGCAATGAAAAAATTTTCATTTTCGTATGCCTGAATCTTTACCTTATCTTGCTGTGGTTTTATTATTCTACAGGAGGATACATCCAGGTCGGGCACAGACCGTAGGGGAAATTTGGGGTTCCCTGGCACCAGGTGACTGCCCATATATTTTGAACTTATTTTATAGCACAGCTGTCATCGGGGAAGTTCCCCTTTAAAATATAACCATTTTTCCAAAATTAAATTACACACTATTAATACCGTTATTTGAGTTTAATAATATGGATAACGGGGAAAGGTATTGCGGGCTGACAGCGGGGGTTTTAAAAGCCCGGAATAAATAGAGCAGCGGTTTTAAATTTAACAGGAAAGACCGGGGGGTGTGATGGAGAAAGAGAGACATAGTGAAACCTTTCGTGATTTGGGGAATTGTTACTAGTAAAAAAACAAACTGGGGGGACTGACCACTTTACAAAAATACATTGAACAAAAATTATCCCACGGGGGTTAAGATTGAAAAAATTCCAACATCGATATCCGGGTAATTTCCAAAAAGAGGGCAGGATACCCTTGCTAAATGCTCCAAAAAATTTATGAATCTCATAGGGGAACAAGAAGCAAAATAATGGAAAATTTTAAGAGAGACATTTTTGCAAGTAAGGGGAATTGACAAATATGAAAAAGAATACATATAGACGTCACCTCAAGCTGAAAAAAATCGTGCGTAGATAGAGAACATGGATTATTTTAAACAAAATAAATAAAAAAGAGTTTCCCCAAGATTATTGGAGGGAAAAAAAAAGGGGGACCCAAAAAGATCACATCCCAGATCCTTTTCCTGAGAAACGGTCGAGGAAGATATAAACATACCTACAGGAAAGAGTAAGTTTTTCTGATGTTGAACCTAGTTGATCGCACTCCTCGAGCCCCGATAATTCATCAGAACAATCTATGGAAAACTTTATTCCACAATACCTCACGGGGAATTGGGGGGCACCGAGGAACGAATACGGGAAATTTTGGAAACCGGGTCATATCAGACTATGTGTTTTCATTACAAACCATCATAAAAAAAAACGGACCGACGAGCAGGGCGGAAACCCAGGGCACAGGGCGGGGCACGGACGGGGGCCCCTTTGGGAATTCGCCAAAGGGGGAACTTTTTCACCGGTTTGAATTTTTCCCGCCCAAAAAATTCCCCCACAGGTTAAACCTATTAGCCAAAGGGATTAGGCTTTGCCCCTCCCCAAAATTTTCCAAAATTTTTGACACACATTAGAGTTTATAGATTTGGGTTGGAATACACAATAAAAAATCATTTATCAAATTGATAAGGAGATCAACCAGCACATTTCATGCAACATTGTCAAGAAAAGTCATTTAGAGCACTTGAAACCCCATACCTGAATTTAGGGGAAATTTAATTTTGTACCACACAGTTGCGCAATTTTTAAGTGAAGCTTTTTTAACTTTTAAAAAAAAACGCATAGTACAGGTAAAGATTCAGGCATCAAATGAAAATTTTATCCATTGCATTTAGAATACCAAATAGGGGTATTTTTTCAGGACCCCATCGGGAGGGAAAAATTGAACTGCATAGAGAGTGCCTAAAAAGGGAAATTCAAGACAGTCAAATCTTAAAGTCAGGGTGGGAAACTTTGAAAAGGCTTCAGGAAAAAGATAGACTGGTAGTCGTCAAGCAACAAAGGCGGGGCGGTTGTCCCCTAGATGCGGACCCGTTAAGAGGGGAAATTATAAAAATGCTAGAAGATACTACCCAAAAAAACGACTACCACACAACCCCCTTGAAAAATATAAGAAGGAAATTTACAAACTTATTGAACAGGATTGCCCAAAAGGGATTTTCCTCCAAGAATTTGCAGAGAAGCTGTAGTTCAACACCCGGACCCCCCTTATACATGCACCCCCCCAAAATGCATAAGAGGTCTTTCCCCCCGCCTTTCGGCCCATCGTCTCAGGATTGGCCATTGAAAGAGCAGCGGGCGATGGGTCATAGACAATTGCAGTCCCTTGTAATTAAATTACCTGGTCACCTAAGGGGAAACTAAGCATTTAGTTATCCTGGAAAACTTTTTTGGCCGACCGGGGGTCCTGGCTGTCGTGTGATGTTGTGGGCTTGTACCCCTGCTCCCCATACCAGGCCCCCGGCCCTTTCAGGAATTTTTATCAAAAAATTTTCAATTACTTTCCCCTGCCAAAATCATTTTTATCATTTTTGCCATGAATATTTTTTTACACATAATTTTTTTAATTTGAAAAGTTTTTCCAACAAGTTAACGCGCACAATGGGGGAAAGTTTTTTTACCCAACTCTCGCCAATATTTATATGGGAATATGGGGGAAAAAAATTTTTTTTTTAATGATGATCATCCCTTTCTCAAACAATATGGTGGTACTCCCAGATTTATCGATATCTTATAATTTTTTTTTTTTGGGTAGGAAATGCGAACATAGGAAAATTTTGTTAAAAATTTTCAACAGTAATAATAAATTTGGAAAAATTTCCTACCAACACGGATCCCAGAGAATAATTATTTTGGGTGTCACTTGACTGGAAAAAAGGGAAACACTATTACTGTCACTCCATATCAAAAAATTTTTATAGGAATTTATTTTAAAGGGGAGAATCATGCATCCCCCTCAGTTTTTTCAGAATTTGCCGTGGTGAAATCATCAAAAAAAACGAAATTCTCGACCCAATAAAATTTTTTTAAAACAAAAAAAAGCCTTGAAAGGTAGGCTAATGCAGAGAGGATACAAATCTGAATTGTTGGATAAAGCAATAGCTAAAGTAGACAATATTAAAAGGTCGGATTTATTTCTTAAAAAACAAAGGGCAATAGTCTCCAACAATAATGCCATCACGTTTTCTACCAGTTATAGCCGTCAATACAGGCAAATTGTGAACATAGTGAAAAAACATCTTCCGATATTATATGTTAATAAACAAATTAAAAATATATTACAACATAATATCCGATATACATCACGTAAGGCTCCCACCATTGGATCTAGTGTTTCCCCAAGCTTATTTTTATCTAATATTAATATACAAAAAACTTGGCTCAGTGCCACTGGTTGTTATGGATGCGGACATAACATATGTGTTACTTGTAAGTACATCACTAAAACCACCACGTTTACCTCCTTTAGTAACAACAAAAATTTTAAAATCAAAAGCTTCATAAATTGCAACACCAAATTCGTTATATATTTAATTAATTGTGATCTGTGTAAAGAGCAATATGTGGGTTGCACCACAGGACCTCTTAACACTAGTTTTCGCAGACATCTATCTGATATAGGTAAGACAGATCTTTTTAAATGTTCTGCGGTATCCAAACATTTCACCTTAAAACATCAAAATGACACGAGGTCTCTATCAGTTGTAGGCATAGAGAAAGTCAGTAATTCAGTACGAGGTGGAGATCTGCACAAGAAGCTTTTGACACGTGAGGCGTGGTGGATTTTTAATTTAGACACACGCATTCCTAAGGGGATCAATGTACGCCAGGATATCCAATATCACTATTTGTGACCGATTATAGGGTTAACATCTAGTCTTTTAGCATGTTTTTTCTATTTGCATACTTTGAGGTTGGAATAAGGTTTTCAGGTGTTCTTAATTATGTCTGTCTACTTAAATGTTATGTGGTGAGCTTGACGTCACCATGAGTAAGGGTCACGTGACCTGAAACGCGTCGGTCAGAGCCACCTACCGTCTACCCCCCAGCTCTATGGTCTCCTGTCTTCTACGCTTTGTTTAGCCAAGAGGCTGTGAATTTTAAAGAAGTTTACAATAAAAGATGGATGTTTTAGACTAAACCGACTGCTCTTAAACCTCTCACCTCTTTGTGCTGATTCCAAACCTTCATTGAATCTCTACATGGACGGATAGCATCCAGGATCGGGCACAGACCTGTAGAGGAGATTGGCGTTCCACGTGGCACCAGGTGAGCTGTCCACTATATCTTGAACTTATTAATTATATGCCTATGTATATACTGGGGGACTAAGCCTACCTACATACTGGGGAGACCTATACCTACCAAACTACTAGGGGTCCTATGTACTTACCTATATAGTGGGTTACTTATCTGCCTACTTGGGAATCTATAGACTTGACAACCTACTAGGAGGACCTATGTACCTACCAACCTACTAGAGGACCTACATACTTATCAAAATACGGAGGGTACCTATATAACTACCTACTGGGGAACCTATGTATCCACCAGTCTACTGGGGGGCACTATATAACTACCTTTCTATTGTGGGACCTATTTAACTATCATCTACCTAGTGAAGGGTCCTATTTACCTTCCTAGCTATTGAAAGTGCTTATATACCTACCTGCTTGGGGACCTATATATCTACCTACTTACTGGGGGGCTGGTCTATATATCTATCCGTCCACTTTGAGGGGACCGACCTAGACCTACATCCATACTGCAGGGGGCGTCTATATACCACCGTATCTACTGGGGGCTTATATAGGAATGATGGGTGACTCCACATCCCTCACAGCAGGCACCTGGCTTTTCTATCATAGGAAAGTGGGTTGCTGTGGAGGATGGAGCATAACCATGATTTCCTATATAGGCCACCATTAGGTAGGTAGGTATATAACCCCCCACCCCCAGGTAGGTATATAGGTGCTGATAAGTGACCACTTATATGTCTGCAGAGCCTACATACAATTAGTATCTACCTATATCTGGTCACTGTATGGCGGTAATATACGTCTTCAGAGCCCATGTACAACTGATGTCACATGTGGTGGTCGCGTTTGGCCATGGTCTGGCAGTATTATTTGGTCCTTAAGCAGTAATATTATGAGTTCTTGGTACTGTAGGATTTTCTTTAGTAACAAACATACATATGGTATATTTGCTCCATGTATATGTAAAATACTCAGTACCTGTATAACTATTTATGGGTATTACTGTGTCATACGTAGGTTAGAGGTTTTGAAAAAGTAAATTTGTCAGTGCTGATTCTCATTCTACACTGTACTGCTGAGGTGATGTAAAGAATCTATGTGGACTACGTGGAAAAAAAACTGACAGGAACGTACACTATTTTCTGTAAAAATACATCATGCCACAGTTCTCAATGTGGTGTAAAAAGTGCCATTTGAACCCTGCCCTACTGAGCAAAACATGACACAGAAAGCCCGAGCCCAGGATGTTTTAGGACTCTAGCAACACCACTGCCACCGCCTAAAGAAGACCTATAAATTTCAGAGAAAGTCGGCTTTCTACATTCTCTGGCGAGTAAGGCTCTGTGTCCGCATCTGTGTCCACCTCCTCCTCCGTCACTGCTGGGACCTGCTGCCGCAGAGTGTCTTACACTTGTTCCAGTAAAAATATCACCACAATGGTCATGCTGACAATGGCATTTTCCTGACTGACCATTTTGGTGGCATCTTCAAAACTGGCAAGGATGGTGCAGAGATTTTTCACCTGCCTCCACTCTCTATGGCTCAACACCCCGAGGTCCGCACCACTGCTCAACAGGCAATACTACACTTCATACTGCATAATGACATTACGCTGCTGCCACAATCACTGGAGCATGTGGAGGGTGGAATTCCAGCGTTTTGAAACGTCAATAATGAGACAGCCTAGATGACGCTGCAACGCTGCCAGTCGTGCTGGGTGTAATCTACGACCTCGAGCCTTCCTCAGCAGACAGTCAACACCCAGATAGCACTTGAGAAATTTCTGCACAACCAGGTTCATGACGTGTGCCAAGCAAGGGATGTGCGTAAGTCTACTGATCTTAAGGGCAGCAAGGAGATTTTTCCCGTTGTCGCACACCACCTTGACTGGTGCCAGGTTCTTAGCACCCAGCCACTGGTTGGTCTGAGTGCCCTTGACTGAGAGGGAGAGGAGGTAAACTGTTGGATGAAGGGTGTGTTAACCACTGAAGAACAGATTGGCATTGATCTTCAGTAATCAGACGCACAGGGAACCGACCAAGCGATAACAGGCCTGAAAGTCCTGCGACTGACGATGTGCTCGCTTGTGTGTTGTTCGGAGCACTGAAAGGAGTGCCGTGCTCGCATACCACCTCTTATTCGCTCCATGTTCATAAAGATAATTATTAAAAATTTAAAGATTTGTTCACGGTCTCTTATTGAAGAACTCTACTCCAAAAACTGCAAATAACAACTGTTCTTGAATCCCTAGAATTTGCAACTAGCAAATAGTATTAGAAATAGATTTTTTTCAATGGAATATCTGTTGAACAGGGTTTTATGGAAGAACCCTGACAGCAAATCAGCAAATCACAACTTTTCTTGAATCCCTTTAATTTTCAACTGTGCTAACAGTGTCTTCTCCACTAGCTGTACCCCCAAAACAGAAGACATGAACTTTTGGGCACTCAGGCTGAGGATGTGAAAAATGCAGACAGCAATTAAAAACTCCTTAACTATTACTGTGTATAATTCCCTAAGCTTACTGTTCCCCATCCCCTAACTAATCTAACTAGCAGCTTTTTCTTTGCTAAAATCACTGAGAAATGGAGTGCCTGCATGCTTGAATGCATGCAGGCACAGAGAGCAGTGTGTTCAGTACAGAGATTGAACTGGAATGGCGTTCAACAGGAAATACAGCGTAATTCATAGAACAGGGTAATGGGATTTCAGCAGCCAATGAGATCCCAACATCCTCACTGGTGATGTTTTTTGACACTTCTCTATTGTCTGCACTGATTGAATGGTGCCAAAAGTACAGGAAGCAGTTAAAAGTGAAAATGAAAAAAAGCGCGGCGAA
The DNA here is from genome assembly GCA_025379985.1 of Phyllomedusa bahiana. Classification (NCBI taxonomy): domain Eukaryota; kingdom Metazoa; phylum Chordata; class Amphibia; order Anura; family Hylidae; genus Phyllomedusa; species Phyllomedusa bahiana. The sequence continues at coordinate 67,679 of JAODAL010019158.1, forward strand.
CGCACGTGTCGAACGCAAACTTTACTCGAACGACCGCAAAAAAGCTTGGTTCCGCTCGAGTTCTAAAAGTTCAGAAAGTTCGACTTGAACGAACCTTTTCTTGAATGGTTCGCTCAACACTATTCTTGACAAGTCAGTCAATACACCATTGCATTTATTCGGTGTCAGCCATCACCCACCTTCACCATCCTATCTATGTGTACTGTCCCATCATTGCCATGGTTATCAAGGTGATGGGTTAATGTTTTGAAACTTAAATTCTTCACATATTGATCTGTGGCATTATCATTTAACGATCAGTGTCTCTCCTTGCTTTAATTTTAGATGTAGCTCCTGTTCCTATTGACACAATGAACTCGGTTACTCCCTTGTATCATAGTTTCAACTTATTACAGTTATGTCTTTCTCTTTATTCCTATCAAAAATAAATCCAGAAATTATAAATCAATACGTTATTAGGATTCAATGGCATACTTAAACAGGGTAAATTTCAGAGACAGTATACAATTACAATTTTAAAGCATACACCAACAAGGTGAGCATTATGCTTGTAGTTACAACTTAATAACTTGCTCCAAAAAGTAATATAGAATTTAGTTTCTAGCTTGAATTCTGTAGCCCATAGCCAAAGTTGACATAAATGTAAACCTGACACTCAAAAGTTATTTCCTCAGCTGTCATTTGATAGCAATTGTATGTAAAAGGGGGCAACTTAGTCCCATAGAGCAGAAACTAGGATGAATTAGAGAACTGATCCGAAGAACATACATTTAGCAGATTTCCCTTTTTATATCTCTGCAGAGAGGGTAGAGGTTATAGACACAAACAAGTAAACAAAAGGATACCTTGGTTCCATTTGTTAAAAAAAAAGTACAAACTGGAGATACAGACACGGCTGCTAGACACTCCACTAATAGATATAGGCATCTCCTGTTGCTATTATTAAGCACAAAGGAGAAGCGGGTACATATCTGAAATTTTCTCTGAAACTGGCAACATATCTTTAAATCTGACTTTCTTTATTACAAGTCTAAAAAACAGGAAATGTGCAAGCTTATTACTCTTAGGGTAAGTTCACCCTAATGTATTATGGCTAGAGATGGGCGAATTTCTCAAAAATTCGATTCGGCGACTTCGCCTAATTTTCCGACAAAATTCGTTTCGGTCCAAATTACGTCGTTAAAAAATAGCTATTTCCAGGCTGCACCTAGCCTGTAGGGTGCTGTAGAACGTTGTGCCATGCTTAAATATGCAGAAGGAGCTTGGTTTGGTCTTCATACAATGTTGTGTTTTAGTATGACACGCAGATGACTGCTGCCACTCTTAGAATCGCTTCACTATACAATTTCCTGGGCACTTAAGAGGGCAAAACTGTCCAAAAAACTCAAGCGGGAATGTAGCCTGATAAAGTCATGGCAGCGCCAGCTGGAAAAAAACAAGCTGAGGGCTATGATCCTACCATAGCATCAAAGAACACAGTAGTAGGTTACTGGAGCCACCACAGATTGCAGCACAGTAAGGGGATGTCGCAGCAGGAGTCACCCTGCGAGGCCACAGCATCCGGTGTCATCTACCAGCCATGTGTTGACCACACACTAGGTCATACACTTTCTCCCAGATGACATCTGACAACCCCAGCCAAGAGTCGGTGGGTTTGTCACACACAACCCCTTGTTGGCATGGCCCGGGAGCAGGTGAGGGGCTCTCACCTGTCCTCAACCCACCTCTGTCCCATTCGCTTCCCACAGCCAGAGAACTACTATGTGCTGTGGCCTCTGCACCACTATACAGTGAGGACCAACTATTTGAGGACAGTGGGCAGCAAAGAGGTGGGGAAGACATCCACTGCTTCTTGCAGAAGCAGGCAAATAATGATGAGGAGAGTTGCAATGGGGGGTTATGTTGCGAGCGGTCAGGCTTTGTACAGCGACACCGTTGAGGAGGATGGCGGTGACAGGCAAACAGGCATATTCTGGTGCCCTAGTTAAACAAGGCATAAAGTGCCCCCCAAATGGAAAATTCAGTCCACTCCATGCCCCCTTGTGCCCCCCTTTTCTACCTGGGATGAAGTGGCGCCCTACCCTCAACTACCCATTGTCCCGGCCCTGGAAGCTTTCCGTTATCTCTACATTAAGTTTTAGGAGACGAGAGGAGAAGAAGGAGGTTTTGGATGACAGACAATCTGAGATTTTGGAAAGTAGAGAGTTAATGTCTGGGCCGGAGATGTAAAGTTGGGTGTCATCAGCATACTGGTGGTTTTGAAAGCCATGTGATGCTATCAGCTGACCCAGACCAACAGTGTACAAGGGTTCATCATTATCATAGGGAGAAGAGAGCAGCAGCTTGCGTGTCAGGCAGTGGCGCAGCCCGTAAGTCGGTAGTGTGGTCGGGAGTCAGCAGGGTGGCAGCAGTGCGAGGTTGGGAGCCAAACGGCCACGATTTAGACCACCCACTTTGCAGGTCCCAGAAAGTAGCGGCACAGGGACTCACCGGGTCAGCGGCGGTAACAGTCAGTCAGTGCAGCGCTTTGGTGGTAAAATCACCTACTCGGCGGTGTGCCAGTTCCAGTTTTTTGCTAAGACACCAGAGGACACCACAACACCAGAACAATGCTTAATTAACTCCTGGATCTAAATTGCGCAACATAAATGAGCAACCAAAAATTAAGTGGTATTTGGATTGTAAAAACGCTGTTTCTTTAACTGAATACAACAGCAACAGGCTTAGATAACCCTTGGATATTGAATGTGCTGTGAGCAGATAGCATTAAAATGTATATGCAGCTGAATTAGACGCACACTGGACTTCAGTTCCAATACCCCACAAAATCAGAATTAGAATGTAAGAGAAGCAGTCTCTGAGACAAGCTGTGACACCCCACAAAAATCGCTGTATAAAAGTGAGTTCTTTAGTATGAGATATCATAAGCAGCGGCGGCAGCACCTTCCCTACACAGCACAGTGAGAGGAGTGTGAGGAGCGAGCATGGCGTCTGGACTTATATAGTGCGGTGATGTCACAGAATCCCGCCAGACTCTGATTGGCTTAATCTCTGCACATGTCATGTAGGCTACGCCTTTCTTCCTCCCATACTTCCTTGCCCCATGTAACGCCATGTGCTCGCAGCCATTTTATCAATCAAAAACACGCTTCGTTCCCGCAAACTACCCCAAACTTCGACTTCGTTCAGAATCAAAGTTTTCCTGAAATTCTAAACGAATTCCACTTCGTTAGAATCGATTCGCCCATCTCTAATTATGGCATATACTTTGGCATGTAATTTGCTCTGAAGTAACCGCTAAAATACACTTCAAAATATGTTCACGAACGGCACCCATTGAATGCAGTGTAAAATCATTGTCATAGTTCATTTCAATGTTTCACAGGGAGCAAATGTATGCAAAACAAAATTAAAATGTAGGAAGTATTAAATCAGGAGGTATTACATCACAACTGTTCAAAAGACTGGCATGTCCAAAAATAGTGGTGCCCTAAAACAGTGATACTATCACAAATCCCCATTTTATTAGCAGTTATTCCACAATAAGTTTCACAGCTGTTGAGTGCAACAGCTCACAGCATTGCCAAAGTGGCTGCTATGGATTAATTGAGGAAGAGATCCCAAATTCAATTGCCGCATACTCTATCTCTATTAGTAATGTGAACCTACGCAGGCCTTTTTTGTTCAGGGATATCCACTTTGGTAAATTAACACTTTTAATGCACCTCTGATTTAAAGCTAGGAGGTGCATTTAAATATTTCAAAAATCTTTTCTCTGGATAGAAACTATTCCATTCATTAAGACTGAGCATTTGTCTCTGGATTTCTTGATGTCTCAGGATTTTGTTGATCTTGTACTAGGAATAAAGAGGAACACCAAACACCTTGGGGAATTCCTAGAAAAAAGATCAAGTATGAGAGGTTTTAGGGAGAGAAATTTGAAAGGAACTAAGTATCCACAGAAAGCAGAAAATATGAAGTTTGTATGGCATTGCTCTGTTACAAAATGACACACGTGCTCAACCACACCTTTCTCTGAATTTTGTTAAACAGTCCAGGTTCTCATGATACAAATTCAATTAATTATCACGACCTGCTAGAAAAGCCATAAATGAACTGCATTTTATATTACGACTACTGGATGATATACACTCCCGTGTCCTAAGAGAATTAATTAATGTGATAAACGATCCCCCCATTCTTAATATTTATGGACTGTATAATAACAGGGTATGTCCAAAAGGATTGGTGCATAGCAAATGTAGTGCCAATATTCAAAAAAGGGTGAAAAAGGGATCCTGGAAACTATAGGCCGGTAAGTTTAACCTCTGTTGTAGGTAAAATGTTTGAAGGTTTTCTAAGAGATGCTATACTTAAGTGTCTCACTGAAACTAAATGTACAACGCCGTTCGAGCATGGGTTCATGAGGAATCGATCCTGTCAAAATAATCTCATCAACTTGATAAGGTTGGTCTCACAAGGGGGACCCTCAGGTATATTGGATGGTAGCCTGATTAGATGGATGCGTGCAGTCCGGACTGCTCTGACACAAAGTACACAGATGACCAAACAGATCTCTGAGTGCAATGCATAATTTATTCATAAAATCATCGTATATTTATACACCTGAGCAGAGGGCGTTCCTCTGACTTGCATAATCATGACATAAGTCTTTAATACACATCATCAGATTTAGGTACAAAGTTGTACAGGAACCTCATGCCTTATTTGGCCTTCTAATAGTACTCATCAGTTTCTTATCCTTTATTGCGGGTAACATTTATTAGTGTATTGATTGGTTTTGTTAGCATCAAAGTTCACTCGAAACTGCAATTAAAGCAGATTACTTAGGGAACAGGTCAAACTGACTTTATTACAAGAAAATTAGACTTGAGAATTATTTAATTAACTCTTGAGCTGCTGTCATCCTGCTGTCATCCTTAACAAATCCCCCCCTTTGTGATGAAGTACCATTGTCTGTCACCTGACACCCCCCTTTAGATGGGTTTCCTGATCTTTCCCTATATGCTCACCCTATTTCCTTTGTCCCTTAGTGAAGTCGGAGTCATCGCCCCTAAAAGGGCGGCCCCGGAGATCTCCTAAGTTGCCCTAAATTACCCTAAATCTACAATTCTCCAGGCTGCACTCATATCTTAA
>JAODAL010019159.1:0-72835 GCA_025379985.1 Phyllomedusa bahiana
TTTTTTTGGGGCTCAAAGTACACCAGAAAAATGGCGCAACCCCATTCATACATGTCACCCTAGGTTTCTGGAGATAGTACATTGATTTAGGGATTTTTTCTAGTTGCCAGAATTGGAGATTGAAAGTCACTTTACCCCCTTTCCTGAGTCAATTGGCATCTACGTTACAGAGATTTTGTCTTTCTCTGGATAAAACCCTTTTAAATTTTTTTTTGGTTAAACCCTAAAGGGACCTGCTTTCAACTTTATCTACTATGTAAGTTTGTACATAAGCCAACTCTGTTTAGATGCCATGATATAACATATATGATCTTTCTTCTTGTGCTGCTAGTAAAGAATTGTCCATAGTGAATGTACCTAATCGTTCTCTAAACGGGTCCACCAAAAGGGAAAATGAAAGTTCTTATATGATTAAAAATCTGGAAAATTCTACCAAACAAAATTTTTTCAACCTCGACTACAATAGACAATCTGACCCCTGGAAATTATTACACATTTATGATTTCTGCTCTTGTTGATAATGTTAAGGGTGAAAGTAACAATATATCTGCATATACAAGTGAGTAGATGCTAAGGTGGAATATGAAAGTATTAATATTTTTTCTATGTAGCATTACTAGAAAAAATCCTGTCTTTTAGGGTTTTTGTTTACTACTGACTTAAATTATACACATTATAGCCATAGACATTAGTCTAGTAGTATCTGTATATACTGTGGTAGATTTATCAATACTGTCTAACTCTCAATGTAAAGTTAAAGTAAACAGTCTTACAATGCACCACATTTACCATAGTGTTGATAAATTGGTGTGTTAAAAAGATTAGTCTAATTTAAAAAAAAACTTTCATAGGTTATTTTAATTACTGACCAAACTGCCCCAAAAATTTTGGCAGAAATAACACACAAACCCATGCCCGTTTTATGGGGCCATGCCTTTTGATGCCCTGGGGCACAGAAGTGTCTAAAACTGTCTAAGATACATAATAAATGTGGTTACATATGTATGCTTTAATTTTTTGGGCAAATTTTTGCGAATTTTTTATGAAGTTTTTTCCTGATAAATGAGCCCATTTAAAATTTTTTAATAATTTTTTAGACCCTTTTTATAAAAAGTTTTGTGGTTTTTTGTTTAAAAAAAAGTTTAAAAAAATTTTCCAAAAAGCTTTTCATGAAACTAAGCTTTTGGTGACTTTTTGCTCAAGACATCAAAGCCCAAGAAACTTGATTTGAAAAGATTACATTTTTTTGTTCAAAGCAATCTTTTCTATAAATCTCTAAAAATCGAGCGATCCTGCTTTAATTATTTGGTTATGTCAATTGTAAGGTGCTAAAAAAATAAAAGCTTTTTTACATATGATTTTCTCCATAAATATTTTCAGTAAGATTATATGTTTTTGTGTGGTGGATCACCCCCTATAGAAGGTTGTTTTGTTTTAATTTTGGTTTTTCCTTGGAAGTCATAAAAACTTTCTCTGTAAATTTTTGAGGACCTGACAAGGGAAAGGGATTGACCATAGTAAAAGTCACCACTACATCAGTGTTCTCAGCTGGCTCCCACCAGAAGGATTTTGCAAGTTTTATATGGAGAAATCCTGGAGAATTCTACAATAAATACAAATTTTCTACAACCTCGCTACAATAGAAAATTTGATACCTGGAAATTATTACCTTTGGTTTTTGAATGGTTTTGGGGGATCTGTGTAAAAGGAGACAGTATAAAATCCGCAAGAAAAAGTGAGCCCCAGAAAAAGTTTTTTCAAATTTCTTAAATTTTTATGTGCATCAGGAAAAAATTAAAGTAATGATTTGATGATGATAACAAAAAATTTTTTCGCGGGGTTTTTTTTAAAAATTTTTTTTAGCACTCCATGTTGGTATTGTAGCTTAAAGAGGGGTTTTTGCCAGGTTATTGTCACAATAGGGCACCCCTTCCAACTTTTTTTTTTTGCAAAAGCATATAGTATGTGTTTTTTTCATGGATTCCAAAGTTCACTGTTCACAAATAAATTTTTGTAATAAAATGCCTTTTCCCTTTTAACAAAGATACATTGGTACTATACTGACCCACTCTTTAAGTCATGTACAGGGAATTATATATACAGTAACAATAGTACAATGTGTATGTAACTTTTTTACCATAGCCTACAAAACGGAAAGATGCAATCTATCTAACAGAAATGAAAAAAAAAACTGAGAAAACTAAGACTTATAAAACCCATAGACAGGAATTACAGCATACATAAATATTTTAATTGCAATACAAAAACACCATAAAACCCACTAAATAACGGTCTTATCTTTTACAGCCCTGGAGAAATTTCCGTATTTTGGCCCCTGATATTTAACCACTTCAGATATCTTTAATGGCAGCCGCCCTTGGGAAACAGTGTTTTTAGCGATAAGGATGGTGGAGGACTCCACTTTTATTCCCCATGCTCTCTTTTTTTTCTAGAAACGGCGACCCAAAAAATGGATCCCAATTTCTGGTTTTGCGCTTTTGTTCGTTGGGGAGCAAAAAAAATCCATTTTTTCTGTTTTCTCGTAAGTGAATACAGCGTTGTGTTGTTGTTTTTTTTAATGCTTAGTTGTTGTCCACACCGAAATCGGCATGATTTTCTAGTGGATTACAGGAGACTAAAAATATTTTTTTTTAGGTTAGAAATTTCCCCTTTTTTGGGTATCGACCCCGAGTATACAACCCATTTTGCTCTAATTTATGGTTTTTAAATTCTTATTTACATTGTTCTTTGTTTTGTTATAAACATGTGGTGGAAATAGAAAAAATTTGCTCAGGTAATTTATATTTTTGTTTGCATGGTTTTTTAATGTTTTAAATTTTGTCTTTTCTTTTTCACATGATTTTTCAACATTTCTTTAGTACCATATTGAGTGACTATTACTTTCAACAGCATAAAAGTGGATATAAATTGTAGGAATGACTTCAAATTTTTCTCAGTTTGTTAATCAAAGTCTGTTAGGCACTCTATTGTTACATGAAAAAACTCTGATGTCTATGAAAAGACCTTCTCAGAAAGGAATGACTCCTTGAGGAAGTTTTGCTCCTCTAGCTCCAAAATGGAAGACTGTAGGATGAGCTATTGGTCCATGATATAGCATCAACAGTCAGTTTTATAATGAAACAGAAATAGGAATTTCAGCCACTCTCTCATGCTGAGTAATATCATCTTTAGATTGGTACTTCCTGCTATTGCATTGGGAGACATCTTGCTCTCCTGAAGAGACCAGAAACCTTGGAATGTAAGGGTATGTTCACACTGCATGTTCAATGCGGTTTTGTATATTATTTTAGATGCATGTTTAGATCTGTGTTTCGGACCCTAAACGGACCCAAACATGCATCCAGCAATGTACATTGTGATTTACATTGCTTTCAATGTAAAACACGCATCAGTGTTCAGACAATACGTGTTTTACATGCAACTTACTGATGCCTCTTTCAGATCCGTTCAGAGAATTGACATGTCAATTCTTGATCCGTTTGACGCAGCAGACACCCTATTTAAACTATAGGGTGCATTTCTGCTGCAGCAAAAATGCATCCAACACGCACCTGTGTTGGATGCTTTTTGGATGCGTTTTACACTGCGCTTTTGCATACATATCCTAAGAATTATCGAACACACTGAACATACCCTAACAAGCAAAAAATGTTTATTCTGGGAGCACTGAGTAATATTTTCTCCAAACTAGTGAGAAGTTCTTTCTCTTCTCAAATAGGAGGACATGTGGCTCTCTCAAGGAGACCAGGAACTTTGGACTGTAAGAGCTAGAGTTATGTTCTTCTGGATCTTCTCTGGGAGCACTGCTCCTTTCTTTTGGCTTGCTGTAGAGAATTGGTTTCTTGCCTGAAAATATAGCTATTTGTTGGAGGCTCTGTTGGGATCCACAATACATTAGCTCTGCTAGCTCTGGTACACATAACTTGCCAGGTTTAAAATCTACCTAAGATATTCTTAGATGACACATTAGCTTGCCAGCTTTGTGCACAGCTCTTTTATCCACTTAGAGATCCATGCTCCAAAATGTGTGTACTAAACACAACACAGCAGGAACAAAAAGGAATGTAAGGGCTATATTACAAGCTTGAATGGTGCCAAGATATCATCTCATAGCATCCTGCATCAATGTCCTCTTTTATCCTTTTTGTCCATTTGCATAGAGGTTTAGAGTGTCATATTGAGCCAATCTAATTTTGGGCAGGTACATAAAACTATAGCAAAGCTTAATTCCATTGCAAGATCATTGGTTACCATGAAGAAGCATTTAAAAAGTTGAGATAACTTTTTTTGCCAGGATATCATAGTGCATTATCTGACAAGTTTATCTTTTTTACAACTCTATGCATGTAGTAATAATAAATGATCACAAGGTCATTATTATAACTAGGCAGACTGCAAATTTTTATAATATAGCTGAATCCCAAAAAGAAGACAGCATGCTAAGAGGCCTCAGACATAAGGAAACATAGCTGACTGCAGCCTTTATCATTTAAGGCACATGGAAACAAACAGGGGAACGTTCTGCCACTGGATGTTGATTTACTAAACAAACTTAATAGGGGTGTAAATGCCTTTTTTAACATATAATATCGTAACTTTTGTGCACTAAGTTTCTGGACAGAGTGCATTGATCGAGGGATTTATTCTAGTTGCCAGAATTGGTGATTGAAAGTTATTTTACCCTCTTTTATGAGTCAATTGGCATCCACCTGACAGAGATTTTGCCTTTCTCTGGATAAATACCATATCATTATTGGTTGAACCTGACAGTTTTTACTTAATCAAATATGTAAGTTTGTAAATAAGCCAACACTGTTTAGATACCATAATATAATATATGTGTTCTTTTTTTCTTAGTCCCTGACATAGTGAAGATTCTGACTATAGTGAATGTCAACACTACGTCAGTGTCTCTCAGCTGGCTGCCACCAGAAGGAAATGCAAGTTCTTATATGATTGAAATTCTGGAGAATCCTGCACTGAATACAAATGTTGCTACAACCTCAGCTACAATAGAAAATCTGATCCCTGGAAACGTATACACATTCCTGATTTCTGCTCTTGTTGATAATGCTAAGGGTGAAAGTAACAATATATCTGCATATACAAGTGAGTAGATGCTAAGGTGGAAAATGAAAGTATTAATATTTTTTCTATGTAGCATTACTAGAAAACTCCTGTCTTTATGGTGTTTGCTTTACCTACTGACTTAAATTATACATATTATAGCCATAGACATTAGTCTTTCTAGCATCTGTATATATTGCGGTAGATTTATCAATACTGTCTAACTCTTAGACATTGTGAAGTTCGGTTATACCAGCTTACAATGCACCACATTTACCATAGTGTTGATAAATCTGGTGCATGTTAGAACAATCTAGTCTAAGTTTATACCTTTTATAGGTTGGTTTTCTTAATGCCACCAACTGCGGCAAAAGTTTGGCAGTGTCACACAAATTAAGCCACATCCCTTTTACTGGTCATGCCCTTTTGACTGTTGAAGCGCAAAAGTGTCTAAAACATGTGTGAACTGTCTAGGTCTTAAACTCACTTTGTTGCCCATAGCTCTGGTAAAATGCCTTTCATTTTACCAGAGCACTATATGAAATGAAAGGGGCGCCCTGATTAGTTGCTATGGGCAACAAAGTGAGTTTTAGATCTAGACAGTTTTCATACATGTGGCCATTAGAGTGTAATGTGCCAAACTTTGTATGGTAGTTTCACATAAAACCTGAATTGTGTTGTGCCATCTATAGAACAGTGTACCAGCAGTTTTTTGGCGCAATATACAACACAAAATACTGCATGCGAATTTATAGTTGTCGCCCATAATAAATGTTGTGTACAGTATGTACGCTATCATTTTTTAGTGCAAATTGTGCCAGAATACTGATGTTTTTCAAGATTTTTTTTATAATCGTTTCTATAAGAACTTTTGGTGGTCTTTATGTTAAAAATGATGTTAAAATGTTCCAAAATGCTTTTCATGAATCTAAGCTTCAGGTGAACTTCTTGCTCAAGACATCAAAGCCCAAGACAACTTGATTTGAAAAGATTACATTTCTTTTTGTTCAAAGCAATCTTATTCTAATACAATCTCTAAAAATCAGAGTCGATCCTGCTTTAATTAATTCTGAGTTATGTACAATTGTAAGGTGCTAAAAGAATAAAAGCTTATTACCATATGCATTTTCTCCATCACTATTTTCAGTACAGATTATATGATTTATGTGTGGTGGATCACTCCCCTATAGAAGGTTGTTTGTGTTTTAATATTGGTTTCCTTGGAAGTCATAAAAACTTTCTCTGTAATTTCTTGCAGGACCTGACATAGTGAAGGATCTGACCATAGTGAATGTCACCACTACATCAGTGTCTCTCAGCTGGCTGCCACCAGAAGGAAATGCAAGTTCTTATATGATAGAAATCCTGGAGAATCCTACATTAAATACAAATGTTACTACAACCTCAGCTACAATAGAAAATCTGGTCCCTGGAACTTATTACACATTCCTGATTTCTGCAATGGTTGGAGTAAATAGTGTAAAAGGAGACAGCTTTAATATCACTGCAAGTACAAGTGAGTTCCTAGAAAAGTTTTTTTCCAACTTTGTTAAATGATTTTATGTGACATGCAGATAAAAAGAATGAAAGTCATAGATATGATGATTGATAACATAAACTATTCAGACTGGGTTTGTTTAACATTTGAGCACATCACATGTTGGATATTGATAGTGAATATTATGTTATATGTGGACATTTATATCAGCACAGGCCTATCAGTAGTAGCTAGACAATACAGTGGGTTTTCCTCACTTGTGTCACTTCATCAAAGGACTGGTATTTCTTTGTTTTTAGAAATCTTTCTATGATTAAATTTTTATGTACATTCTTACAAATGTTTTAGATGTTTGAGGCAAAACTGCAGTTATATAAATAACTGTGTGACTAAATCTGTTGGCAAATCTACACCTTATATCTCTGACTAGCTTAAAGAGGGGTTCTCAACATGCTGTATCACAGTGCCTGGGTGGTCCTATAGCAGTGATTTGCATATCAGCTCCGAGCCTGTTAGAAGAACCTGACTACTGGTGGTTTGTAAATTGTACTGCACAGGGCTACAGAGCTCTAAAGGGTTAAAGTTTGTTAGAAACTTAAATAAACAAGCTCCATTGTTGCTGATAACACTCAGCAGGGAGTGACATCACCATGGTCTGGTAGGCAGCTGGAGCAATGAGAGCAAAGAGAGTTGGTAAGTACCCTAGATAAACTTGTTTAACAGGGGATCTCCTCTATCTCCTAAACAAATAAAAATCATAAAAACAATGTATTTGATAATAGTCTTTATAGGTATTCTGATGCCATATGCAACTAAGGCAGGTAGCGCCCCAATCCCTCTCCTCCCAATGTAAAATTCAGCTCACTCCATACCCCTTTGTGCCCCCTTCCTGCCTGAGATAAAATGGAGCCCTAGGCGGTCGCCTACCTTAGCCTACCCGTCGTCCTGACCCTGCTTAGATGTTTAAAGCTAGTCACTGTGATGAGAAAACCTCTTTAATCTTTTCCTACAAATTCTCATACTACTATGTCTTCTTCATAGTGGTGACCTAAACTCTGAAGGTGTTCCTAGTGTATTACTGTGGGAATTAATTGTGATAGACAGGCGGGGTCCTGCTATAATGACTGAGTATTGAAAAGCTTTAAATCCTGGCCATTTAATTTTTTTTAACACATCATATTCCATTGTGCTGTAGAACTAATGGGGTTCAAATACATAATATGATACCAAGATAAATACAATAACAACACTAAATAACAAATTGAAACAGAAGGAGAGAGGATCTTGCCCATGAGGGCTTACAATTTAGGCTATGTTCACATGGCGTAATTGCGGCGCACATTTCGCCACGTATTTGCCTTTTGTACGCGGCGGGATGCATGCCGCAATTACAGTAATCCGTAGCTCTCATAGAGAACTATGGATTACGCCTTGTCCCCCCTGCGCGTACAATACAATCGTGTTGTACGCGCAGGGAGATAAGTGACATGCCATTTATTCTCGGCGATCACACGCTGCGAGTAATGCATGTCTATCACACGCGGCAGTACACCCTTACAATCTATTTGACGCTGCAGGCAACAGCAACCACAGTTTTTAAGCTTTTAAGAAAGGAAAGGGACATCTCACAGTGCGATCATGGTGTGAAGATCATTATTGCAGGCACTGCACAATTAAGCTACCTAGCATCATGCAGCATGATTTAAGTGATATGACGATCACAACCTCATATCTTTATAGTGGAACAAAAAAGTGATATTAAGTTTAATAAAAATACTTATCCAAAAATACTTATTCTCCTTTTTTTCATTAAGTTATATATTGTTTAAAAAAAGATTATTCTAAAAATAGAAGGATTAATTCACTGTTATTTAATGACCCACAGAGTAAAGACCATGTGACAATTTGTGGAAAAAAACATTGGTGGAATTGCTGTTTTTAAAATTCTTCCTGTTTAAAATAATCTATAAAAGTCCTTAAATATATATTTTAAAATAAATTTAACATATTAAGACAACATAGCATAAATAAAATTGCAAAAAAATTAAAGTGAATCAATACATTTTATGCCAGAATAGTGCCAATAGCAACAAGGGAAGTTACATTTTCAGTGTTACCTGGAAAGTACTAATTCAGTTTTATTCACTTTAGTTGGGAGCAAAAGAGTTGGGAGCAAAAACATCAATTTTGCCAGTGTTTGTTTTTTTTTTCCTATTATTTTTTACACTATTTATTGTATAGTATATTTTGATTTGATTGCACAGATTGTTACATTTACAATAATACCAGGCAGTTTTTTTTTTTCATATTTTACTACTTTTGCACAATAAAAATATTTTTCAAAATTAAAAAAAAATTGTTGGGTGTGAGTTGGGTGTCTAGCATTTTAGATTCTTTAGTCACTATTCACCAACCCATCTATAGTTAAGCAGCTTGTAACTTAAAAGCCTAAAGTAAAGTTACATTGTTTTGCAGTCAGTGGTTAATGGGTTAAAGAGCTGTTTATATGTAGTTATTACCACTAAAGACCAAAAGGTTTTAGACTTTTATTATCAGCACAAGATCCAGGTTATTGTCACAATAGGGCCACCAACTTCCTAACATTTAGCTTGCAAAGCATAAAGCATATGTGTTTATTTTGCCATGGGTCCTCCTAAACACAATAGGCCCTGGCATCTACCAAAGTCTCTCTAGTTCACAGACATAAATATGTAATACAAATGAAACGAAAAGTGAAAGGGAAGCGCTGATAGGTTTCTGTGGACAACAAGGAAAGTTTCAGACATAGACAATTTTCATTCATGTGGCTCAAAGGGTATTTTTACATGGTGTCATTGTAGGGCGTATTTCAGCACATAATTGTGCTGCAATACTCCTGAAATGTGCTCCACATTTACGGTAATTCATATCTCTCAGAAAGAGCTTTGAATTACTCCCATATTTCCCAGCATACATTAGGTGCGTGTTGTATGCCGGGAGAAATAAGTGACATGTCACTTCTTCCTGGCATTTACGTGCCAGGGATAATAGAAGTGAATGGGGCCGGTCCCACCGCGCTTTAGAAGTACAGTATGCGCTGACCAGCATGTACTTCTAAAACACCTGTTGTATTGCGGTACGTACACTATGCGCCGCAATACGCCATGTGAACATACCCTAAGACTTATAAAACCCATGTACAGGAATTACAGCATACATAAATATTTTAATTATAATAAAAACACCATAAAAACCCACAAACTAATGTGTATCTTATCTTTTCACAGTCCCTGGAGCAGTTTCCAGTATTTTGGCCACTGAGATCTCAACCACTTCAGTACATCTTACATGGCAGCCGCCTATGGGAAACAGTGATTCCTATGTGATAAGGATGTTGGAGGACTCCACATTTTATCTATCCATACTCTCAGACTCCATTCTAATTGATGGACTGATTCCAGGAAATGGATACACATTTCTGGTTTCTGCAGTTTTTGCTTCAGTAGAGGGCGCACAGGAGGCCATCTTTCTGTATACGCGTAAGTGAATGTAGCTTTGCAGTTTTTATTTTTTTAATGCGTAGTTGTTTTCCACTGTCGACAATCTGCCTGAAATTTCACACCAAAATTGGCATGACTTTCTACTGGAGAACAAAAAAAACATTTTTTTTTTTGGTGCCAAGAAACTTTGACCTTATTCTGGGTATATGAGTTCTGTGAGTCTGAATATACAATCCATTTTCTTCTAGCTGCTGTAGTTTATGAGATGTTGATTACATGATTCTACATTGTTCTTGTGATTTGTTTATAACTATGTAGTGCAGATGAATATAATTGAGGTTGCTTATGCAGATTCATGTTTTTGTTTGCATTTGTTCTTTAAATGTTCTAAATTTAGGTCTTTTCTGTTTCACATGAATTTCCAACATTTCTTTAGTACAATATTGAGTGACCACTTCTTTCAGCAGCACATACCTGGTAAGGTGGCAATGCCGGATCTCCAAAACTGGAGGTGATAAGGGAAAACGATCTCTTTTTCAGAATCAGCGCCCCAAGCATACTGAAAAGCAGTTCCAACTTTTAAAGGGGTTGTATCATTTCATTAAATGGTCTTCAGAATAAGGGGACAGTGAAAACAAGCAACTTTGCAATTGGATGTCATTTGCAAAGCTGTCTTGTTTTCACTGTCTCCCTTATTTTCGTTTTGTGTGAACATTGTTCACCAGTGCCGGTCGGATCCCTCCTCCTTTCATTTCATTGGCTGACGGCTCTAATAATATACATTCTGTTCGGACCCCGGTAATATTCACGGGAGCGTGCATTCCTACCTCTCTCACTCAGAATAAGGGGCCGGCAACAATTTCACTCTATACAGCCACCAGCTCCTCAGTGACACTGCAGCTGCTTCTACAATCAGAAAACAGCAGAATTGTGCCTCGGTACCTAATGCTCCTGCGTGTAAGGCGCCGGCAACAATTTTACTCTATATAGCTAGCTGCTCCTCAGTGAAACTGCAACTGCTTCTACAATCAGAAAACAGCAGAAATGTGCCTCTGTGCCTTGTGTAAACATAGAAGGGAGACAGATCTGTGCTTTGGATGAGTTCATAGAAGACTGGATTCAACTGTAACAAACCTCCAGCTGTGAGAGAAGAGATCAGTGCTCTGAGTTCATTGAAGACTGTCTAGACTGAATGCATATCTTATTTTATTCATGTTAAAAAGCTTTACAATTAAATCTGTCATAAATAACCTGACTATTGTGACTGTCCCCCACTACATCGTGTTCTCATGGTGCCCCCAAAGGGAAATGCAAGTTTTATATGATAAAAAATCCTGGAGAATTCTGCACTAAATACAAATGTAACTACAAACTCAGTCACAATAGAAAATATGATCCCAGGAAATTGCAAGCACTTATATGCTTTGGTCAATGTGATCATAGACAGGCGCCCTGACTTCACTTTTCCCGACTTCACTGTCCCTATTACAAAGGGAGATTATGGGCATGCTGGCTCTTGTAAATTCCTTTTTTCCACATTTTAGTACCTGTGGAATAACAAGTTCCAGCATGCCACACAGCAATGAGGTGATAATGAGTGAAATCTTCTTAACGGGACCAGACAGCAAAAAAAAAGTAAAAACCTTTTTCTGCACATCCAAATGAAAAAAAAAACCACACACTTTAAAATTTGAGGTTAAGTCAGACATTAACATTAAAAGTCTTCAATGAGATACAAGGGTGAGGGTCTTTGGAGAATTCAAAAAAATTTGGGTGTTGGGGTGGATAAAGGGTGAAAGTGTTCATTTTTCAATGGCCCCACCCATTTTACTAAATAAAGAGGTTTACTAAAATTGGGGAAACCCTGCCCCCCTGACGTTCATCTTATACAGTAAGGGCTGGGGCCCCCTAGTGTAGGGAGTGACAGATGTGGTGATGCAGGGGGGAGGTTAGCAATTAGGGATCTTGGTAGGCCAGACGAAGAAGATGTGTTCTCAAGGCAGTTTTAAAACTATGAAAGTTTTTGAGTGGCCAAAAACCCTTTCCCGAGAACTGGTGCAGCACGTTTGAAATCTTGGAGACAGGCAATGTCTTCATCCTTTATGGGTTAAATGTTAAACAAATGTTTGGTTCTATTAAAAATATCTAAAGTAACACAAAAGGACAAACATTTAACTTTAAATTTTGTATTATGTATATAACCCCAAAAGCTGACATTTTAGCTAAAAAATTTTTTAAAAAATAATCTCTGACAGCATCATAATGGTTTTATTGCAGGTCATACATTTAAACCCCATACCCTTTCTTAGTTGATATGGGCCGGAATCTAACTCTTCAAAGATGTAAAGAGTCCCGATAGATGGGTCACACAGGGGTAGGCAATTAAATGAATGGGTAATAAAACTTTAAAAAATTTCCCCCCATGCCCACCTGGGCCCCAGGCCCCCCCCCTTCCCAAAAAGACACCCACCCCACGGAGGCTAGCACTATACACCACTAAATGCTAATAATTAAATATTGGACATCAAGGGCATAAACTGAATATACTGGATTGAATACGCCTGTTTTTGAGATTCATGTACAATATTTTAGCTATGTTGTTTTGGTAGTCTCCATAGAGCGGGGTCACTCTTTTCGGAAAGGGTCCCTGCTGGCCAGGTAGGGCATAAAAGGTAATTAAGTTCTTGTTTCCTTAATTTTTACTTGCCCCTATCCCCCTGTACCCCTCTTGGGTTTCTCTACTTTGAAGAGGTTGATTCCTGCCTATATCAACTTATACCTTGTTATGTGAGTCTAAATGAATGACTGCTGATTATATTACTGATGATGCCCAGAGATAATGTTATGTAATTTTATATAATTGTATGTCATACTTTGGGGTTTTAGACATGATAAAAAATTAAAAGTTAAATTTTAGTCCTTTTGTGCTTTGGATATTTTTTCCTAAAGGGAGCTAAATAGAATTTTTGTACCTGATAGTCAGTGAATTCCTTGTTCTGTTAAAATGGCAACTAATATTCTGAAGTATATCCTTCTATGTTATCATGTGCCTTTTTAAATGATATTTGTATTGGTAGATATCATGTGATTTATTTGTGATTTAGTTATTATATGTGCTTCAAAGTCATAAAATAATTTTCTGTACTTTTTTTAGTGCCTGACATTGTGAAGAATCTGACTATAGTGACTGTCACCACTACATCGGTGTCTCTCAGCTGGCTGCCACCAGGAGGAAATGCAAGTTCTTATATGATTGAAATCCAGGAGAATTCTACACTCAATACAATGTTACTTTCAACCTCAGCTACAATACAAAATCTGATCCCAGGAAATTATTACACATTCCTGATTTCTGCTTTTACTGTTGGATATATTGAGAAAGGAGATAGTAATAGTATCTTTTTATACACAAGTGAGTTCTGTCTATAGTACATAGTAGCTCCCATTGTTGTATCTAATGTTCAGGTACATTATTGTGCGCAGCTTTGCTTCAGTAACATAAATAATATTTTATTTTCTTAGTGCTTAAAATAGTGAAGTATCTGACCCTAGTGACTGTCACCACTACATCAGTGTCTCTCAGCTGGCTGCCACCAGAAGGAAATACAACTTCTTATATGATAGAAATCCCAGAGGATTCTACACTGAATACAAATGTTATTTTAACCTCAGTGATAATTTATCATTTGACCGAAGAATATTATTACACTTTTTTATCTATGTTCTTATTGGTGAAAATAATGTGAATTGAGAAAGCAACAACCTATCGACATATACAAGTGAGGAAGTACTGACAGCACGCATTATTTTCACCAACAAGAATATACATAAAAAAGAGGACCTATGAAGTGCTTGTCAAGAAGGGCAAATACCACTGCTTAGAAGTTTTGAACCTGATTCACTGGACAAGACATACAACTTAACTTTTACTTAATTTCTTAAAAATCCAAAATATTCAAACTTGTAAACTGCAAACTAAATAATCGTTTAAAATCCAATCACAATATCATAAAGACACAAGAGACAGGGCATAAGGATGATCTTTCCCTTTAATCCCCTAAACCAAGTTACCCGATCAAAGGGAAAATCCCTTAATACATGCCTTGTTAACTCTTGGCCAGCATAATAAGAAGGTTAAAAGGCTTGGGGATGGGTTAGCATGAGCACTAGACTTTTTCCAGGCAGGCAACTAACCACCCTAGGATACATATGTTACAGTTATTGTATAGTGCCATAAGATAATAGTGCTATAGAATATGACCTTGTAACAACTATAGAAAGGCATATTGGAAGTCACTAAGCAATTTATTTCTGTTTACTGTGTAATGACAATTTCATCTCAAGCATTTAAAATAGTGTTATGTTAACAAATAAAAATGCATTTCTGTCCTTTCCTTAGGACCCGATTTAGTGAAAAATCTGACCATAGTAAATATAACCACTACATCAGTGTCTCTCAGTTGGCTGCCACCAGAAGGAAATGCAAGTTCCTATATGATTGAAATCCCAGAGAATTCTGCACTGAATACAATTGTTACTTCAACCTCAGCTACAATAGAAAATCTGACCCCAGGAAATTATTACACATACCTGGTCTCCGCTCTTGGAGGAGAAAAGCCAGTGAACGGAGACAGTAGTAATATCCCTGGCAATACAAGTGAGTTCCTACAAAAGTAGAAAAAGTTTTTTTTTTTTCAACTTTCTTAAATGATGTTATGTGAAATGCAGAAAAGGAATTTAAGGCCATAGATATGATGATTACCAACATAAATTAGACAGTACAATACAGTGTGTTTTTCTAACTTGTTTTGCTGCCTACAAGGACTGGTATTTCTTTATTTTTAGAAATCTCTCTATGATTAAATTTGTATGCACATTCTTAGAAATGTTTTAGATGTTTGAGGCAAAACTGCAGCTATATAAATAACTCAAATATCATTAAACTATAGTACATCTGTTGGCAAATTTACACCTTTAACTAGCTTAAAAAGGGATTCTCACCATACTGTTTTACAGTGCCTTCTCTTTGCAGCCAATTTAAGGCTCACACTAGTTGCTTAGGCTTTGGGTGGTTCTATAGAAGTGATTGTCATATCAGCTCTGAGCCTTTTAGTGGGACATGAAAACTGTAGGTTTGTAAACTGTAGTGCACAGAGCTTCAGAGCTGAAAAGGGTTAA
Source organism: Phyllomedusa bahiana (assembly GCA_025379985.1). Lineage (NCBI taxonomy): Eukaryota > Metazoa > Chordata > Amphibia > Anura > Hylidae > Phyllomedusa > Phyllomedusa bahiana. Next base: position 15,244 of record JAODAL010019159.1, read on the forward strand.
AATGTGTCAGTAACTTAAATTAACAAGCTCCCTGTGCTGCTGATAACACTCTGATAATGCTTTGCTGGAGCAATGAGAGCAGAGAAAGATGATCAGTCAACTAGAGAAACTTGTTTACACACCAAGAGATAAAATCTACTCTATCATCTAAACAAAGCAGAAAAACAATGTATTTGATAATAGTCTTTATTTACCTTTGCCTACATGTTTAAAGCTAAATCAATGTGGTAAGAAAACACCTTTAATCTTTTCCTACAAATTTTCATACTATTATGTCTTCATAGTGGTGACCTAACCTCTGAAAGTATTTCTAGTTTATTACTGTGGGGGTTCATTGTGATAGACAGGCAGGCTTCTGCTATTATGACCGGGTATTAAAGTGCCTCAAATCCTGGCCATTTAATATTTATTATGTCTTTTATTGCATCATTAATTCCAGGGTGCTAAACAACCAAAAGGGTTCAGAGACCAAGACAAATACAATAACAACACAAAATTAAAAAAACTGATATAGAAGAGAGGATTAAGATTAACAAAAATACTTATTCTCCAAACAAAATTACATTAACATTGTTTTAATTAAGTTAGGTATTGTTTAAGAAAAGCTTATTCTAAAAATAGAAGAATTAGATCACTGTTATTTAATGACCCACAGAGTAAAGACCACGTGACATAATCTGTGGAAAAAACAAACTTAAAATTATTAGTGGAATTGCTGTTTCTTTAAATTCTCCATAAATGTAACATATTAAAAACCACACTGCATAAATACATTTACAAAAAAATTAAAGTGAATCAAAATTTTATGTGCCGTAATACTGTCAGTAGCAACAACTTTAGGATGTGTTTTTTTTTTTTCAAATTATCACATTAAAACATTGTTTTTTGTAAGGTAAATTACATTTTCGGTTTACCATTTTTATGTTCCTGGAATTCACTAATTCAGTTTTATTCATTTTAGTTGGAAGCAAAAGAGAAACAAATATCAATTCTGCCAGTGTTCTTTTTTTCCTACTTTTTACACTGTTCATTGTATAATATATTTCAACTTGATTGCACAGGTCGTTACATTTACACTAATACCAGGCATTAGTTTTTTTGTTTTTTTTTTACTAAAATATTAGGAAAAAAGTAAATCTGTATTATTTTTCAGTCAGTGGTTAAGGGGTTAAAGAGCTGTTTACATGTAGGCCAAAAGATTTTTAGGCTTTCATTATCAGTGCAAGCTCCAGGTAATTGTCACAATCTTCCTAAAATTTAGCTTGCAAAGCATAAAGCATATGTATTTATTTTGCCATGGGTCCTACTAAACCCAGTGGGCCCTGGCATCTACCAAAGTCTCACTATTTCACAATGATAAATGTGTAATACAAATATCTTATCACATTGAACAAAGATAAATTGGTAATATACTGACCCTATCTTTGAGTCATGTACAGGGAATTATAAATACAGTAACAATAGAATAATAAACAGTATATATAACTTTTTTACCATAGTCTACAAAAAGGAAAAATGCAATGTATTTTACAGAGGTGAAAAAAAATGAGAAAACTAAGGAGAACATATATGAAAACTGTCTAGGTCTAAGACTTTCTATGCTGCCCATAGCAACCAATCAGTACTCCTCTTTTATTTTTTCAGAACACTATTTGAAATTGAAGGGGAGCTCTGATTTGTTGCTATGGGCAACAAAGAAAGTCTTAGACCTAGACAGTTTTCATACATGAGACCCTAAGATTTATAAAACCCATACACTGGAATTACAGCATACAAAAATATTTTAATTATAATAAAAACACCATAAAAGCCACTAAATAATGCATCTTATCTTTTCACAGTCCCTGGAGCAGTTTCCAGTATTTTGGCCACTGATATTTCAACCACTTCAGTATATCTAACATGGCAGCAGCCTGTGGGAAACAGTGATTCCTATGTGATAAAGATGTTGGAGGATTCTACATTTTATATCCCTGTTTTCTCAGATTCTGTTCTAGTATCTGGACTGATCCCAGGGAACAGATACACATTTCTGGTTTCTGCAGTTTTTGCTTCCGTTGAGGGAGCACAGGAATCCATCTTTCTGTATACTCGTAAGTGAATACAGCTTTGTGTTGTTTTTTATTTTTTAATGCTTAGTTGTTTTCCACTGTCGACAATTTGCCTGAAATTTCACACCAAAATCGGCATGATTTTCTGGTGGATTTCTTTGTGGATTATAGGTAAGATTTGCTGTGAAATTACTTTCAGCAAATCCAACAGATAATTTATTTTGGCTTTGGATCTTTATGAAACATTTATATGTCTTCGTATTATGAAGGTATTTAATATTGTTAAATATAATATTCAAATCCTAGGTCCAGCTACAATAACTGATCTGAAAGCTTCTAAACTAAACAGCAGTGCAATGTACGTCAGCTGGCAGCTTCCAGAAGGTACCAGAGGTTCATATCTGGTAGAAGTGATTGGAGATCCACCTCAAAGCTTCAGTGTCTATTCTGAATCAGCGACAATCACTAACCTAACCAGTGGGATCCAGTACAGAGTGAGGGTCTCTGCAGTTGCAAATGATGGTCTACAGGGGGCAGCAGTGAGATTTCCATATTAGGTAATTGTATTTTTTTCTGTCAGTATTTTATTGTCTATTAAAAGGATAAACTACTTCATATATTCTACTTTCTTGCTTCCAATTTTACCTTTAACTATTAGAATGTGTTTAGAAATAGACATTCTTGTTACTCAGAAGTAATTAAAGGGGTATTACCGTCATAGCAAGTGCTGCTGGAAGGGCCAATTATTGTAAAGAGAGCAATTTCCATAATGCATATTATGGAAAAATATGTGTGCTTTGCCTAATACAAGGCATTTTTGGACCTTCAACTTGCCATCTTGACTCTTTGGTTATGGACCATCCCTGTGTGCTTTGAGTGGTGGCCAGTAATGCAGCGTTATCAAAGATAACCATTACCATCCAGCACTGAAAGCACACAGTGGTCATCAGTGGTGGTCAGTAACCAAGGGAACAAGAGAGCAAGTTGAGTGCAAAAAAGGCACCATGGGCGACATGTATGATTTTAGGTGCCATTTTTTTGCACACATTAGTAACGTAGAATGTGCCTGAATCTATGAACCTGCAGGTTATAGACTTAGCGCTTTCAAGCTACAAAGCAACAATTCTGGCTCAGGTAAATCACTTTTAAAGTGTTCCGGCAGTAATGCACCTGGATTTGCAGATAAAAAGTCATAAATGTGTATATTTATACAGTTGTAGTGCAAAACGCCTCCAGCATGCCCTGCGATCTCAGGCGCATTTCAAAGTGCCGCGGGCGCTCTGTAATGTGCCTAATGTTGGAGTGCGCTTGATTAAAAATATAGTGAACAGGGCTGCGCCAGCTTTCGGGCTGAGAAGATGCCGGACTACTGGCGCAGCCCTGTACGTACATGTCACCCTATGTGTTTTAGAATGTTATGGTAATGCTAAGAGACTATAGAGGGGGCTCATTCACTTGATTACAGCTGACACCCTCCGATATCAGCAGGGATCAGATCCCTGCTGATCAATTGTTCGGATGCTGCTGAGAACATGACTGCAGCATCTAAATGAATGAAGAAAGGTGATGCCTACAGTTTGTCCCCGCATTGACACCCTATAACAAGATTGCGAGTGCAAGTAATTTATTTCAAATTTCACCCTACTTAGAATTATTTTTTGGTTTTCCAGTACAGCCTATGGTCTGGGTGGTAGCAGCATTAACGTGTACATCTTGTCCCGCAAAAAAAAAAAAAAAAAAAAAAGCCCTCTGATTTGTGTATATATGAAAAAATAAATAGTGATGGGTGTTGGAAGGTAGTAAGGAAAAATAAAGAGCCATATTATTCTGACCATATGACGAGAATGGGTTAAATCACAATCTGACTGTAAAATGTATACATTTTAAATTCCATAGTGGCAGAAAACATCACGGCCTCACTAATTACAACCACAACAGTTTGGCTGACTTGGAATCCATATGTTGGTGAGAATTCATCCTACAGCATCTCTGTCTATGGAGAACCATCCACAATCTTGACAGTGAATACTACAGCATTACAGATCACTAATCTGATACCTGGGAACTACTACAAGATCCAGGTTTCTGCATATGAAAATAATGCACTACTCTATGGTTATGGTGGTAACATCAGTTTCTATACCCGTAAGTAACTTGTAACTCATATCTCATTACTCTGTAGATGATACATGAGTGTTAGATTTTGTATGATGTCCCATCATAATTTACCTCCTTTCCTCATCTACAATTTACTACACATATTTTCTGTGTATGATCACCTGTGGGAGACGTAAAAGAGAACCTGTCATTACAAATAAATCTAAATCCATACATGTTTCATGTGTCATGCCCCCATAAATGCTGTGTTTTACCTGTATATTGTGGATAATATTAATAGTTGTAGGTAGCTTCCTCTCATTCACAGGGCTATGGTGTATGAAATGGATGGCAAAAGCTTTTTGTGGGGAGAGATGGTGGGTGACACGTCCTGCCTCATTGGTAACTTGAGGTGGAGTTCATCTTTTGCGTTCCTGTTAAGTCTCCTGCCTGCATGGACATGGGCAGAGGATATAGAAACAGTGGGAGTCTGTACAGCTCTTCTGTAAAAGTGCATGATCTGTTCTGGAGGTTTAGTAACCAACTTGCAAGTAGCAAGAGGAGAATATATTTAAAGCTCAGCAGCTATCAGAAGCGCTCTTCGTGGGTGGAGGGTGGGTCAATAAACTTAAAAAAATTTATAATTTTTAAAATAAAAGCGCCCCCACTCGGGGTGTGGTGTTTCGCCCGGGGGTGTTGGCTTGGGCGACATTTGTTCCCGGGTTTACGACTTTACATTAGTGGCACAGTGTAAAATTCCCCATTTTTGTGCCCCCCACGTGTGGGTGAGGGATTGACTAAGGGTACCGGACGAAATCTGGGGGGAAAAAAGGTTTTTCTCCCTTCCAATTTTTAAAGACTAACCTTTCCATTTTAGGTTGGGTTTTTGGGCCCTTTTTTGGGTTTTAAGGTTTCTCTGGCCCCTGTATGTGAAAAGCATTGTTGTTTTTGTTATTGGGGACCCGTAAGTGTTTTTGGTTTTTTCCCCTTTGGGGTTGGGAAGGGTTTAAATTTTTAAAAAAAGGGATGCTTTATTCCCCTTTTCCCTTTTTTGGGGCTATTAAAACTCCTTAGGTGTTATATTTGTGACTGTGGGCGCTATTTTAAAAATTTATGGCACCCTTTAGGGGTTTGTTTTGGGCCTTTTTGGTTATTGTTTTATATTTGTTTACACCACCCTTTTTTTTTCTTTACAAAACCCTTGGGCTAATAGGGATTTTAATTTTTTTGTTTATATATTTTTTCCCTTTCTATATTAAAAAATATACCCCTTTATTGTTCCCTTTTTTTCATAAGTTCCCCTTTAGGGGGAAAACTTTTGTATCTAGGTAAATTTTAAAAAATTTTTTGGGGCGGGGTTTTTTAGGGGGCAGCCCAGTTTTAAGGGGAGGCTCCGGGGGGGGGGGGGTTTTTTTTGGGACAAACATCCCGGGTTCTGGGTTGGTAAGGGGGGTTTTAGCTTCTGTTGGGTGGGTTATGGTTGTGAAATTGTTTTCCCGTGTTGGCCCCTTTTTAATATATTTTTTAAAGAAGGGATTTAAAAAAGTTATTTTTTAGAAATTTTTTTCCCTATCGGCGTAGGGGATGATGTCCGGCGGTTTTTTATTGACAAGTGCTTAAAGATGTTTTTAACCCCTTTAAGGACCCAGCCTGTTTTGGGTTTTCCTTTAACAGCCCTTTTTTGGGAAAACTGGCATAATTTAACTTTTGTGGGAAAAAATTTTTTTTAAACTTTTACCTAGCCATGTTTATTCAGGATTTTTTTCCTTTGACAAATTGTGCTTTAAAGTTAGTAAGAAATTTTATCCATACAATCCTTTTTTGTTTTTGAAAAAAATTTTAAAAAATTTTAAAATTTTTTAAAAAAATTTTCCCATTTTGAAAGTTGCAAAAATTTTTGGGGCCCAAAACAGATTTTTATTCCCCCCCAAAATAGGGTTTTAAAATACAAATACCATATGGCCCCCTATAGGTTGGCACAAATTTTTTTTTGTCTTCTTTTTTTTTTTCGACATTAAGGGCTTAGAAATTTTGTAGTAAATTTTCTCCCTTTTCAAGAAAAATTTTTCAATAAAACATTTTTTTTGGGGAAACCACTCCCGTTCTGACTTGGCTTTGAGGGCCTTCTTTTAGATACCCCCATTTTGGGGCACCATTGGGGAAAACTAGACCCCTTTTAAAAAGTATTTAAAAAACTTTTTTTGGAAGGGTTTTTTAAAAACCCTTTAGATATTTTTACCGGGAAAATTTAAAGGGAAATGGAAAGGGGAAATTTTAAAAAAATTTTACTTTTTTTCAGAAATTTTAATTTTTTTATCCATTATTCACTGGGAAAAAGGTACAATTTAAATAGGTAAAATTTTTAAATTAAAATTTAATTTCCCCCAGGTCTGCCCCTTTTTAAGAAAATCCCATATGTGGCCCTAAAAAAGGGGATTATTTGGCTCCCCCTTAAACCCCAGAATTTGGGGGGAAACACCTTTTTTACTCTGGGGTTTATTTTTTAATACGTTTTTTTTTTAGGCGCCAATTTTAGGTTTTTGGGGCACCCTAAGGGGGCTTTAAAAATTTAATTAAAAAACCCCAAATTTTAACCCCTTTTTGGAAACTAAAACCCCTTTAAAAAAAATATTAGTGGGGTGCATTTTTAGTTTTAAAAAAACCCCACACTTAAAACACAAATTTTTTTAGCATAAGGCTGGAAAATTTAAAAAAAAAATTTTTTTTTTTCCAATAAAATTTTTAATTTTTCTTTTAAAATGTTTTTATATAAACAAGGAACCTGTAAAAAAGAACCCCAAAAAATTTTTTTAAACAATTTTTTCCAAGTTTTTTTTTTGGCAATACCCAAAAATTTTGGGGGGGAAATGGCTGTTGGGCGCATGGCAGGGGTATAAGGGAGGGAGCGCTTTTTTGGTTTTGGAAAAAGCAATTTTGGTTGGGGGGCCCTGTCGATTTTTCAAAGAACCCCCAAAGTTTCAGAAAAGGGGAACCTTCCAAAAGTTGCCCCATTTTAGATTTAACACCCCCGGGATCTAAACTAGGGGGTGTAATTTTGCATTTTAGGCACACAGTGGTTCCATATTTTTTTTTTAGAAATTTGGGGAAAGGGAAAAAGGGGGGGGGGGAAAAGGGAGTTTTGGTCATTTTTTTTGAGGGTTTCCCAAATTTTTCAGGGATTGCCGTTTCAGTGTAAATGCGTGATAACTTTACTATGGGGGTTCCCGGGGGAAAAAAATTACCAAATTATTTTAGATTTTATATAGTTTTTTCTTTTTAAAACTTTTTTCACAGTTAGAAATACCTATAAAAAAAAATTTCGTTTTTTAAAGTTGGGCCTAATTTTGAAGCCATAACTTTTTTTTGTTTTCGGTTGAAGGTTTGTATGGGCTTGTTTTTTGCGGGAGAGTTGAAGTTTTTTATTGGTACCATTTTTGCGGTGCCTATGAAGCTTGTTCACTTTTTATTAAGGTTTTTTTTGGGAAAGTTTTTTAACAAAAGACGCAATCCCCTTGGGAGGTTTTTTTTTGTTAATTTTTTTTTTTAGCGGTCACGGGACGGTATATATGACTCGGGGAGCTTTACTCAGCGGTTTAATTTCGAATTTCCCGATTTTCCCAATTTTTTATATTTTTTTATGTTTTTTTGCTTTTAACAAAAAAAACCCCCCTTTTAAATTTAACTAAAATATGTTTTTTTTTCATGGCCCTAGTCCCCCGAGCCCATAACTTTTTTAAAAAATTTTTGTTCTTGGGGCTGTTTTTGGGACTTTTTTTTTTGGGAAGATGAGTTTTACGGGTTTTTTTTAATTTAATTTTTGGGGGGACAAGGGTTTTTGATCGCTTTTAAAACCCATTTTTTTGGGGGCCCGGATGAAGAAAATTTCTGCAATCCTAGTAATGTTTTTTATTTTTTATTTTTTTAAAAGGCTCACCATTTCAGTATCCGTGATAAATTAGCTTTAAAATCTTTGGGTCGCTACGATTAAGGCGAAACCCTTTAAATTTTATAGTTTTTTTTTTAACTGAAGCACTTTAAAAAAAAAAGAAAAAGTGTTTTAAAATGTGTTTAAAAAAATATTTAGGAAACGCTTTCTTCTGGAGTTAAAATTTTCTATTTTTTCGTATACAGAGCTTTTGAAGGGCCTATTTTTTTTCGGGGGGGTGAACGGGCTTTTAATTGGGACAAAATTTGGGTTTTTTAGGGGTTTTTGTCAAAAAACCTTTTTTTGTTTCCTTTCGGGTATGACAATAAAATTTTTTTTGTGATTGTTTTTTTATTTTTTTTTAAAGGGTTTTAAACCCTCGGGGGTTTTTTAACAAGAAAAAAATTTTTAGGGAAGGTCGTTAAAAACACGCGGCGATACCAAAAATTTGGGTACTTTTTTTAATTTTTTTAACCCTTTTTGGGGCGAATTGGGTTTGTTTAAAAGGGGGAAAAAGGGGGGGTTTTTAAGAATTTTTTAAAAATTTTTTTGGGTTTGTTTTATCTTTTTTCAATTTTTTTTAAATTTTTTTTTCCTTTTCCCCTTTTTTTTTTTACTTTTTCCCCCTAGGGGATTTGGGAAAGAGAGATCTTTAGATTCTCAATTTAATAAAGGGAACCCGACATTTGCTTGGTTTCTAAGAAGGTTCCCATGGGCAACCCGTTTAGTCACGATGCGGGGCGTTTCCCACAGGGCACGGGGCCGGGGGTCTTTACGTCAAAAAGACATCCCCGGGAAACATTTCTTGGGCCCCCCGTTTTTGTCCCTTTTGGGGGAGGGCTTCACGGGTCGCCCGATCCCTGCGCTGGGTTTCCGGGCCCACAGAGAAGCAGGAGGGGGCGATCTCCCCCTGGGTTTTCTCTTTAAATTAATTTTGGGCCCGATCGTTTGCATAATTTTGGGGTTAACCGCCCCCCCCCCCCCCGGGGGGCGAACCGGGTTGGGGCCCAAACCCTGGGGGGATGTTTTCCCCTTTAATTTACAGCGACAACCCCCCGCCGATCGCACGAACTCTGGGTTTTGAGTTCGCGCGACCTTTAGGGGCTATCCATACTCCAGGTTCGTTTACCCCCCAAAACCACCGGACGTAAAGGGTACCGGGTGGGTCGTGAAAGGGGGTTTAAAACATTTGGGTTGGCAAGGGTAAAGCAATAACTAAAAAAAATGCGTGAAATTTTGGGCCCTGATTAAAGATTTAAAGAGGTGGAGAAACCCCCAGTCAAGTGGGGAAAGGGGAAGAGGTTGGAACCCAGTAGCTGAGCCTTCTAAGTGATTTTGGATTTTCTTTAAAATTTCCGGGCCGTGCAGAATTTTTTGCAGTGAATTTAAAACTATACATTTTTGGGGGGCCGAAGAAAAATAAATGGGAATAAATAACTTTAACTAATTTAAAAAAAACCTGTCACTTTTTTTAAAGCCCCCCTTTTTCTGAGGGGCAGCACAACTTTGTGACAGCCTCGTTTCCAGGGGTTTGTCCCCTTTTTCCCGTTTAAAATGTTGTTTTTTTAGGGCATTAAAGCTCGATCTGCAGTTTTCCGCCGGAAAAGGTTTATGAAAAAAAGGGCTTTTTTTTTCCATACTCCACACTTGAATAGGTAGAACCATGTGAATAACTGCCAGGTGGGAAGGGCTAGCCTTTGGTGTGTGGGGCTAACACCTGCTCATGAATAAGATTAGAGCATTGAGGGCCACATATATGAAAAGTGTCTAGGTCTAAAACTCACTTTGTTTCCCATTGCAACCAATCAGTGAGCCTCTCTCTTTTTTCCAGAGCACTATATGAAATGAGAGGGGGGGCTCTGATTGGTTGCAATGGGAAACAAAGTGACTTTTAGACCTAGACATTTTTCATACATGTGGCCCTCAATGCTCAAAAACTACAGCATCTTACAGAATAAGGGACACACTGCTGGAAACAGCATGTCTGACACTAGCTTATGCTGTCCTCAGCAAGGGGGGTATAACCTATGTGACAGATTCTCTTTAAACAGGTAACTTGCAGTATCGCTAGTAGACGCCTTTCAGCAAGTGACAAGGAACCTTTAAGTGCTACAGCACAACATAACAAAACCATATGTATACAAGTACAAAGTATATATATATATAGGTATATAGGTTTTTGGGTAGTGAAGCCCTATTACACTACAGGTAAACAGTGCATAGGTTAGCTCTATTCAATATTCATAACTGCAGCAAAATCCGTGGCAGAAACCCAAGGGTATTAATGTGGAATTCTGTTGCAAATCTATGATGAATTTTTCAGAGGAAAAAATTTGTCATGTAAGCATGGCCTAAAAGATTTGTCTGGTTAGTGATACAATAAAAACGTGGGCGACATGTATGAACTAGGCACAGACACGTCAGTTCTAAATAACTTTAGAACAGTGTAGAATGCACCAGAATGTATGAACCTGTCAACTGTGGTTCATACATACAGGTGCATCGTAGGTGGAGCGCCAGGTAATCCTGGCATGAAGCCTATCTGTGCCGCATAGTTAAAAAGTAGAAAAGACTTTACAGAATTCCTGACAGCTTGGGCCATGCTTCCTGATGTTAAGTATCAAACTATAATAAAATAATTTCACAAAAATAAAAAATTAATATAAAATGATTGTCTAATTAAATAATGTTATACAGTTTGATAATTATCATAAATTACTTTTTATTATTTTGCTGATATAAGTTGAGAAATAAGGGACATTTTTTTGCCCCAATAGAAAATCTAGTTCCACTACGATTCCTCAGGCTCAGACAGACCATATTGAAATAGGTTTGCCTGTTCTAGCAGTAATGCGCCTAGTTTTGCCTGGCCACGTTCATAAACATGTCTAATAGTACGAATGTGGTGCGACATTCCCCTAGAATGCCCCCATATCTTTAGCGCATAATCTGTGTTACCTGAGTGTGTGTTATTGTTTGTTGGCTACATTGGTGCTTCTATCATGGTGTCTGTTATTTAAACCGAAAAAATTGTGCTGCTTACCAGATGGAAACTCATTGTAAATGTGTGAGCAGTATCTTAATGTGGCAGGACATTTTTGAAGAATGCTATTTCTCATCCGAACCACAGGTCCTGGTGTTGTCAGGAATGTCCAGGTTATCAATGTGACCACCAACTCTATAGATCTAACCTGGCTCCCTCCTGAAGGGAATTACAGTTACTATTTCATAGAAGTGACAGGAGATTTGTACCTGAATGAGACAACAACCTCCCAGTCTCTCTCAGTGCAAGGTCTGACACCTGGAAACCAATATACAGTCACCATCAGGGCAGTTACTGGAGCAGATGTATTTGGAGACTCTTCAGTACTGATAGCTACTACCCGTGAGTATAGATGCCAGCACTTTTCATGAATTTTTGTGCACTAGTTGTAAAAATTATAATCCTAATATAGAATTGTCTTTAAAGTAATTAACCAGCCTGTTTTGGCTAAAAAGAAACATTTGTGTTGTTTTTTTTTATTATTGCATTTTAAGAGCTATAACTTCTGATAGTTTCCTTTCAGCGTAATCATATAAGGTCTTTAGCCACTGTATCTTTAAATGGTAGAATTTTGGGATACATGTAATACAACCTCAATTCCAAAAAAGTTGGGACACTAAACAAATTGTGAATAAAAACTGAATGCAATGATGTGGAGGGGCCAACATATAATATTTTATTTAGAATAGAACATAGATGACAGATCAAAAGTTGAATCTGAGTAAATGTAACATTTGAAAGGAAAAATATGTTGATTCAAAATTTCAGTGTCTACAAATGCCAAAAAAGTTGGGACAAGTAGCAAAAAATTTGGTGGAAAATTACATTGAGCATAAAACGACAGCTGAAGACCAATCCACACTAATTAGTGAATTGACAACATGATTGGGTATAAAAAGAAACTACTCAAAGGTCAGTGTCTCTCTGAACCAAGAAAGGTAAGAGGATCACCAAAATTTCCCCCATTGTTGCGCGAAAGATAGTGCAGCACTACCTGGATGGTGTTACCCAGCATAAACTAGCAAAGACTTTAAAGTTATCATCACAACCATAAATAACATCATCAAAAGATTCAGAGAATCTGGAACAATCGCTGTGCGAAAAGGGTCAAGGCCGTAAAACTCTAAATGGGGCCGTGATCTCCGGGCCCTTAAACGTCACTGCACCTCAAACAGGAATGCCACTGTCAAGGAAAAACAGAATGACTCAGGAAAATTTCCAGAAAGCATTGTCAGTGACCACAATCCACCGGGCCATCCGCCGTTGCCAGCTGAAACTCTACAGTGCAAAGAGGAAGCCATTTCTAAGCAGTTTGTACTGGGCCAGGGGTCATTTAAAATGGAGTGTGGCAAAATGGAAAACTGTTCCTTGGTCGATGAGTCACAATTTTTAAGTTCTTTTGGAACAGTGGGACGCCATGTCATCCGACCAGAGAGGACAAGGACAACCCAAGTTATTATCAACGCTCAGAAAACCCCCCATCACTGATGGTATGGGGTTGCACGAGTGCTTGTGGCATGGGCAGCTTGCATGTCTGGAAAGGCACCATTAATGAGAGAGCTTTGTTCAGGGTTTTAGAACAACATATGCTACCTTTTAGACGTCATCTTCTTTCAGGGAAGACCCTGCATTTTTCAAAAAAGATAATGCCAGACCCATTCTGCAGCAATCACAACATCATGGCTACGTAGGAGAAGGATCCAGGTACTGAAATGGCCGCCTGCAGTCCAGATCTTTCACCTATAGAGAACATTTGACGCATCATAAAGAGGAAGGTGCGACATAAGAAGGCCCAAGATAATTGAACAGTTAGAGGCCTGTATTAGACATGAATGAGAGAGCATTCCTATTTCTTAACTTGAGAAACTGGTCTCCTCTGTCCCCAGACGTCTGTTGTAAGAAGAAGGGGGATGCCACACAGTGGTAAAAACGGCATGGTCCCAACTTTTTGGGGATTTGTTGATGCCATGAAATTTTGAAACAACATATTTTTCACTTCAAATGATACATTCTCTCAGTTTAAACTTTTGATCTGTGATTTGTGTTCTATTCTGAATAAAATATTAGATGTTGGCACCTCCACATCATTGCATTCAGTTTTTATTCACAATTTGTTTAGTATCTCAACTTTTTTGGAATTGAGGTTGTATGTTTAGTTTTAATGTATTTATTATTTGTGGCGAGGAGAAAAGAAACAACAATTCTACCACTGTTACTGTTTTTTTTTTGTTCTCTTCTGTGTATCATGCAGTAAAATAACATGTCCATTTTATTTAAATGATCAGTATAAATAGGACAATATAACATATATACCTTTTTTTTACATTTTAGTATTTTTGCACTACAAAATCATATACTTTTTATAAATAAGTTACAGTTTTTATTTGTACAAATTTTGGGGTACATGTACATTGTTTTTTTTGGTTTTTTTTTTTTACAATTTTTAGAAACTGCTTGAGGAGAAGAATGATAGAAAAGGCAAATCCACCATAATTATTTTTTTTTTTTTTTTTTTAATTATCTTTTACGGTTTCCTTTTTTTTCGCTCCTGGAAATTTTAAGCAGCAACTTCTTAACCACTAGTATGCTAGTAAAGCTTTGAAATCAGAGAGAAATGTTCATTAACTATGTCAGTAAATACATTGCAAGACTGATTTTATCCTCTTTCCATGTTATTAACATACATACACACATCACATTTTTCTAGCAAAAAAAAATATGAACAGGAATCAGTGGCAGAAATCTTTGGAGCTGATCTAATAGTCGTTTCATGCTACTTTTCATCTTAGAGGTTGAGCAGTATATTATTTTTTTCTTGTTTGTTAGAAAGTTTTAAAATTTAAATCTGCCATAAATTTGTTTCTTAGGGCCTGACACCATAAATAACCTGTCTATAGTGAATGTCACCACTACATCAGTGTCTCTCAGCTGGCTGCCACCAGAAGGAAATGCAAGTTCTTATATGATAGAAATCCTGGAGAATTTCACACTGAATATAAATGTTTCTACAACTTCGGCTACAATAGAAAATCTGATCCCTGGAAATTATTACACATTCTTGGTTTCAGCTCTGGCTGGAAGAAATAGTTCAAAAGGAGACATCTATAATATTTCTACATACACATGTAAGTTCTTACTATAGTAGCATGCAATTCCATATTCATGTCTAATTTTAAGGGATTATAGGTTTCCCTGTTCACATTTGGAGCCTGTTCCTGCAGTGACCACATACCACCAGGGCTGGGCGTTTTTCATTTTATTATAGGGGCCTAACCAGGAGCCCTCTTCTGTTTTTATATGGCATCATGACATTGCAGTTGCGTGCTATGAGGGCCACTAGGAGAGCATAAGAGGTCTAAAGATGCAAAGTTTTTTGCTCCATTTCAGGGCTGTGTAGCAGAAGAGATATAATTGTGCTGTGGTGAGATAGCAGTGTTAGATGCAGAGGAAAGTCTATCAGCAATGAAGGAAGAGTCTAAGCAGGTATGAGGGAGACTCTTGGTGCTTATGGGAGGCCTTGAATTGAGTCTAAAGGAAGATATATGCCAAAACCAGTTTTGTGTCACATTAGTGGATGCCCAGAACCAGTTAGGTTTGTAAGTTAGATAGACTTTGGATAGGTCATTGTGTGATGCATATTCCTGAAACGATTCCCTTGACCGCTGCCACTCCTGTCCCTCTTTCCAGTGTTCTTTGGAATGCACATTCTGTGTGCAACCAGAATGTTCACAACTTATTCATTTTACCTACCGTATTCTTCTTGGGTCTGATGGAATTTTGGTTGATGTCCTCCAACACCACCTTCCCTGCCCTCTTTTATGGTGGCCTTCAACTTACTCATGCTCTCTGCATGTCAACAAGCAATGTGGAGTGTTAGCCTTTTTCATCAGATATCTTTTCCTTTGTCCCGAATCAAACTCTACCTTCTCTTGCCCTTACTTCTTTTGAAGTGCACTCTGTCTACCTTCCCTCCAACCCTCGAGTATCCATTACCTAACGACCATCAGGCCCTGCAACCACCATTTTGGTCACTTTATCATCTCTCTTCTGCACTTGTTATCTATTGACATCAGCACAATTGTTATGGGAGACTTAAACATCACTAGTGACATGCACCATTTAGCTGACACCAAATTCTTATCACTTTGCTCCTCCTTCGGCCTCTCACAGTCGTCCTCTGCCACCACTCATAAAGTGGGACACATGCTGGACCTTGTCTTCACCCACTTCTGCTCCGTATCGAACATCTCAAACTCTATTCTTTCCATATAAGACCAAAATCTTCTTTCTTTCTTTTCCCTTCAAATGTTCTTCCAGTTCAAAAATTGGTACACCACTGCAGGAACCTCCCAAATCTTGATACTCAAACTCTCTTTGACTTCCTTATACCTCTCAATACCAAGGCCTGACTATTCTTGTAATGACTCACCGAAGTTAATTGGTAGAGACACTGGATCGCTCGTGGATCTTGATGTAACCACGCTGATTAGCAGAGTCTAAGGAGCCCTCCGGACTTCACCCTCAACCTCCACTGCAGGAAACTCCCAGGTCTCTCCCTCCCTGCAGTCGCCCATGGAGATAGCTGATGTGCAGGCTAGGTACTGTATGGGGCAGATGAATAGAGTACTCATGGACGAGCAGAAATTCAGGGCAGGCAGAGTCCTTTTGTAGTCAAGGACAAACTGAGTTCAGGGTAAAAAACAGACAGGAAGCAAGGTCAGGAACAAACCAAGTCGAGTACCAGCAACAAACACAGAGGAATCGCTGAATACAGGAAGCACACCATGGATCTGACAATGAGGTGGAGTCTCTTTAAATATTTGCAGCAGGACAGCTATTGGCCAGGTCAGAAAGACACTGCATAATGGTCCTTTAATACTTAAAGGGCCAGCGCGCATGCACCTTATACAGCAGACAAGGCTGCTGGAGTGAGCACTGTGTGGAGCCTGCGCTGAACAGGCCCTGGAGATGAGTTACAGTGTGGTTCATTACAATTCTCACACAGCCACTGTTTTCTACAACATCACAATCTCAGCTCTTGACTTGGTTGCCCCTCTGATGCACAATAGAATTCAAGAAATCAATATGTAACCCAGGCATACTGAGTCTGCAAATAAACTGATGCATGTTTCTAAAGTTGCAGAGCAGCACTGGAAGAAAACTCACTCCACAGAAGACTTTCATACACTCACACACTTCTCAATTAGTCTGCACTCACTTCATACAACAGAACTACTGTAATACTCTAATATCTTCTCTGTCTCAAAACCCTAAACTATCACTTTCAACATCAGAGGGTTTCCACCTAAAGTCCATGCAACCCATATATACATCTGTACAATGCCCTTCTACCATAACTTGTGTTACCCCCATAATTGAAGACAAACCTTCCACACTACTCTCCAACTCCCACCTAACTACCTTTCCTCTCAACACAACACCATCCCACTTAATCGCCAACCTTAATATTGTGATTAGCCCAATGGATTGCCAATCTTTGGTAGCTTTTCTTTATCTATCCAACCTGCAGACATCACACCAATCCGAAATAAGTCTATCCAACTATTGCCCCATCTCTAGAACTGTCCTCCCATCTTTCATCTAACTTGCTTCTCAACTCAGTGCCATCTGGTTTCTGAACCCAGCACGCTACCAAAAGTGCTCTTCTGCAAAAGCCTCATGCACCTACTCTGTGCTCCTCCAACTAGATCTGTATTTTGCCTTTGACATAGTTGATTACTCTCTATGACTACAAATTCTCTATTAACCTTGGCATCACAGACTTAGCTTTTTCCCGGTTCTCGTCATAACTCACCAACCTAACAATTAGCTATCCTACTCTCTCTCACTCCTCTTACTTCATTTCTTTGTCTCACCCTTTCTCTGTTGTTATTTCTCAGGGGTCAGCACTGGGCATTTTACATTTTTCTATCTATACCATAGTGTTTTGCCAACAATTTTAAGGGGTCGGATACGGCTTTAAAGAAGGCTACCTCAAATGCTTTATTTACTTTATTATACAAAGAATTCAGTGATTACATAAAACTAAGAGAAGATAGTTTTATATAGCATACACTTTTGCATAATAAAGATTACCAAGGTTAAGCACACCTAATATGGACTACAAAGGCAAAGCATGCATAATATGGGTTACAAATACTAACATTACACCTTATATTGAAACCATTTCACCAAGAATGACACTTCATCTATCCATAACATCAGCTGTGAGAAGCAGGCAGTGAAGATAAAGATTTTCCTGGGAGCCACACTGTGATGGTGAGGCGTTCCTCCTCCATTACTCACAGGTCTTCAGGCTTCTACCTTCGCAGCAAACTTTCTCAGTTTATATCTCATTTGAAACAAATGCCTGCGTAATCAAGTGCTACGCAAGCTAACAGATCAGTATTTTTCCAGTATAAGACCCCCCTCCTCCGAATGGCCAGTTCTTCAGAGGTTAACCTGGCACCGGAAAAATCCATCCCAGGATGTTGAACATCCTGGTAATAGGCCATGAACACCTGCACTCCCATCCTTTCTCCCTAAACATTGCTAAGTAGTATTCTAAACATACTCACTAATATCCATGGTGCAGCGTTCTCACAAGAAAATGCGAAAAACACTGATAACAGACCTCTGTGTACAGGGTTATGTGGTCTCTCACTAAACATCACCAGGAGTTAGGAAATTTACAGCTTAAAGAGATACTTCCAATATGGACTCCGGATGGTCAATTAACACCTTAGCACTACACATAGGCCTGAGTGAACTCATAGCATCACATGACTTTCAGTACCACTTGTATTCTGATGACACTCAAATTTACATTTCTGAATGTTAACTCTCCACTTTCCATGATCCCTTAATGCCTATTGTTCATATCCCCTTCTTCTCCTGTTTTCAAAACCTCAACATTGGGAAAACAGAGTTCATCATCTTTTCCCCATACCACTCAACCTCCATATCAGATCTATTAATCACAGTCAATGACTCTATGCTTTCCCTGGTTCCAAAAATCCACTGCCTTGAGATATCTGTTGATTGTACCCTGTCCTTCAAACTGCACATTCAAGCCCTTACCACCTCCTGCTATCTCCACCTGAAAAATATTTCCTGAATCCGCTTTTTTCTTGACTGTCACTCTCCAAAGATGGTTTGTGCCCTGGAATTAACGTCACTCAAAAATAAATAATAGATTGGATTTTACAGACCTGACAGGTTTTTTTACATTGTCAACTATGTAACTTTGTAATGCAATTATGTACAGATGCCATGATATAACAGATTTCTTCTTTTATCTCAGGGCCTGATAAAGTAAAGACTCTGACCATAGTGACTGTCACCACTATATCAGTGTCTCTCAGCTGGCTGCCACCAGAAGGAAATGCAAGTTCTTATATGATAGAAATCCTGGAGAATTCTACACTGAATACAAATGTTACTACAACCTCCGCTACAATAGAAAATCTGATCCCAGGAAATTATTACACATTCTTGGTTTCTGCTCTTGTTGGAGGAAATACTGTGAAAGGAGATAGCAGTGATATATCTTCAAACACAAGTGAGTTACAGTTTCCTTATTTACATCTGATATTAAATTATTTTAGATCAGACAACTTTGTTCAGTAGACATTAAATTAATTATTTTTATATTTTTATTAAGTTCCTGTTACAGTAAAGGATCTGACCAAGGTATATGTCACCACAACATCAGTGTCTCTCAGCTGGCTGCCACCAGAAGGAAATGCAAGTTCTTATATGATTGAAATCCTGGAGAATTCTGCACTGAACAAAAATGTTATTTCAACCTCAGCTACAATAGAAAATCTGATTCCTGGAATTTATTACACATTTTTCGTCTTTGCTGTTGTTGATAATAATGTAAAAGGAGAGAGTATCTCAATATCTGCATTTACAAGTGAGTAGTTAACTAAAAACTAATTTTATTGTTTCTATATAGAATATTAAGCTCTTCAATTCCCCCATGATGCAGATAATTACTATCCCAGCAATTTAAGCACTTGTGACCATATAGTATAGGACACCTTGGTCTGTGCTGCTTCACCAATGCATCATTATTGGGGAGTATCGCATGATGGGTGTTGGTATCCTGTTGAACCACTTCTTGCTTATCTCCTGAGGAACCCCTGTGAACCTGAGTGGGGGACAAACGCGTTGGGATGTGGTTTTGTCCCTCTAAGATCTTCTGAGGTGACATTTTTTTCTAGAGCAGTGTTTCTCAACTCCAGTCCTCAAGACCCACCAACAGGTCATGTTTTCAGGGTCTCCCACTGAATGCACTGACAATAATTATATCACCTGCGCAGAATGCACTGACAATAATTATATCACCTGTGCAACAATGAGGAAAGTCTGAAAACTTGATCTGTTGGTGGGTCTTGAGGATGGGAGTTGAGAAACACTGCTCTAGAGTCAGGTTTGGACTTAGGGCTAGTCATCAAAGGATGGGGCCGTCCTTTTTTGGACGTATACTCTGTCCTATATGAGGTGACAGCATAGGGATTTATTGTAGGGACACTGTGATATCATTATGTGTACCAGAATTTTGCAATGGTGAGAAAATCGGTATTTGAGTCCACTAACCATGAGTAATAACACACTGTGGTTAATGATAACTACATTACAACTTTTGTGTAGAGTTGTTGGTATCTACCTGAGTCTGTAGAGAAGTTTATAGCAGATAGGATTTAATAAGTAGGTTAAGATTAGTTTGTATATTTAAGTACTACTTTTTAAGTAGTAATTATTAAAAGTTATATTTTAGTAGGGCCCTAAGTGTGTTCGTGTCGGTGAGTTCGAAGTTTTGCTGGGTTACTGGTGTGTCCCGCCTCTACTGGGACAGTCTGTGATTTGACCATATAGTACAAGCAATCAAACTGGAGAATTTGGAATCACCAGAATCTTACCGCTCTGCAGAATAAAGATAAAACGTCATTTATACACAATAATGATCTCCATGAAAACAACCTAACAATTGTGCAATTTAATTTCTTTCAAATTCCACTCTTCAAAGAATATTTGGCTTGCCAAGACAATCCATTGTTTGGTGATTTAAATGGAGCCACAAAAAATACGATTCTTCCCCCTCACAAGGCTATGTTCATGGAAAAATCAAAAGTTATTTGAAAGAAGGGATGAAGAATGAAAACATAGCCACATCAATAGGCATTAATACAAATACTAGGGATAAAGTACTTGTTGGCCTACAAAAAAAATGAAAATCTCTGATAGACTGACTGATTCTTCATTCATCTTAATGTAATGCTTTATGCACTAATTTGTGCTTTTCCTGTGCTGTTTATAGCCTCTCTATTCTGAGGACCAACAGGCACATGTCCTGCTATTTTTATTTGCACTATAATCCCCAAAACCTTTGTTGTTCTTTCCCTTTTTCCTCCTTTCTCTGTATCTACAATTTTAACTAGATTGGGAGCACACATCACTGTTTATCCTGGAATTTAGAAAAAAAAATGGCCAAATGATTATTTGAAACAGTCTAATGTACGTTCAACAAAAAATATCAGAGATGCTTTCATCTTTTCTGGGTTAAATTTTAAACAAATGTTTGGTTCTTTTAAAATTGCAACTAATATTCTGAAGTATATCCTTCTATGTTGTCATGTGCCTTTTTAAATTACATTTGACTTGGTAGATATCTCTTGATTTATTTGTGATTTAGTTATTATATTTGTTTGCTTCAGAGTCATAAAATATTTTTCTGGTTTTTTTTAGGACCTGACATTGTGAAGGAACTGACTGCAGTGACTGTCACCACTACATCAGTGTCTCTCAGCTGGCTGCCACCAGAAGGATCTGCAAATTTTTATATAATTGAAATTCTAGAGAATCCTGCACTGAATACAAATGTTTACTACAACCTCAGCTACAATAGAAAATCTGATCCCAGGAAATTATTACACATTCCTGGTTTCTGCTTTTACTGTTGGATATATTGAAAAAGGAGACAGTAATAGTATATTTTTATACACAAGTGAGTTCTGTCTACAGTACATAGTAGTTCCCATTGTTGTATTTAATGTTAAAGTACATTACTGTGTGCAAATGTGTTTCAATACCATATAATATATTCTTTTCTTAGTTCCTGACATAGTGAAGGATCTGACAATAGTGAATACCACCACTACATCAGTGTCTCTCAGCTGGCTGCCACCAGAAGGAAATGCAAGTTCTTATATGATTGAAATCATGGAGAATTCTACACTGAATACAAATGTTACTTCAACCTCTGTGACAATTAATAATTTGACCCCAGGATATCATTATACTTTCTTCATCTCTGTTCTTATTGGTGTAAATAATGTGAAGGGAGAAAGTAACAACCTATCTGCATATTCAAGTGAGGAATTACTGAAAACATATATTTTTCATTGCTTTTCTATATATAGTATTAGAAATGTGGTACTTAAAGGGGTTGTCTCACTGCAGACATTGATGACATTCCACTAGGATATGATATCAATGTCTGTGTCCCACCTCCAGGACACACACCTGTCTTCTATTTGACAGTGTTCAGAATGGAGAGGTGGTTGGGACTGTCCCATAGAAAGGAATGGGAGCTACTTAATGTAATTGTATTTGTCTTACATTGTATTTTTCTTGAACCCCTTATCTTGAACAGCGCCCTGGAATTAATGGTGCTCTAAAATAAATAATAATGATATGTTTTAAATTTGTAGATATGTTTAAAAGGTGTATCTCTGAAAGATAACTCTATCGCTGAAGACTAACTTGAGAACTGGAATGTAATTCTCCAAGATTTCAGGCACATCTCTGCATCTCTCAGAGATAGATGATGCACACTGGCATTATCTTCACCTTTTAAACAAATCTCACTATTAGGCCTCATTCACACGGCTTATTTGGACGCAGATTGGAGCCGTACTGCGTGCTGTTTTTGCGCTCCAATCCGTCCCAGTCATTACGGTAATCCACAGTTCTCATAGAGAACTATGGATTCCGTCGCTCCTCCCCGCTCGGCGAATCCGCCGTGGGGGGAGAAAGTGACGTGCACAGTATTTACGGCGTGTACGCGCCGTAAATAATGCATTGTCTATGGGGCCGGCGAGCAGCGCCCCCGCCACGCCCCCGTCCCGCCCCTTATTCAAGCCATAACTGCAGGCGAAATCCGTCCCGCAATTACGGCTTGAATAAGCCGTGTGAACACTGCCTTAGTCTATGGATCATTGACACAAAAGTCTTTTCATTGACATGTTTCATAAAGTTCTGTTCTGGTAAGACACCTGCTGTCTTATCTGGCTTTTATTGTGGCACAACATTACCAAGGCAGGGAGAGTAGAAACTCTATGAAAAGTACAAGAGAATCAGCTCGCCACCTGATGCAAGGATGCACGGACCCTCCAGGCAAGAGGAATACAGGTACAAAAGCAGAAAGTTGTCCAGCAATCCAAATGGCCGATTAAAAATTCTAATTTATTGTAGAATCTTTAAAACATATAGCAGCATACAAGCACGAGACAGATAGTTCACTCTACTCATCCCGTCTCTCCTCTCAGGCAGAGCAGATGAGCTGATAAGGCCCTGCATACCCTGCAGCTTGACTACGGCATCCATTCTTCTGCGGAAGGTTTGCTAGCTCTTCCTGGTGTTTGGAAATTCTCTCCTATTTACGGGAGTCTACTGGAAAATGTAGTAGAACTTGCAAATATTAGTGCTGCAGAATATGAACCCTTATTAACAATCATAAAAAGGGATATTAGTTGACATAAAGCATTAAGAACAGCAACTGATTTCTAATATTTACTATGTAAAGCAAGTGTGCACAAATTTTCTGGTACAAGGGCCACATTGTCATATTGTACCTCTCTCAGGGTCTGCAGTTAATCTTAAAGGGGTATTCCTCATCTGAGACCTTTATGGCACTTTCATTGTAAATATCCAAAATGGCTGAGAAGTCTTGGTTGCCTTTATGGACTACCAGAGGTCAGAAAATGGGCCCCCTGCTAAGTTCTCCAGAAAGAGGATATGAGGCACTTATTTTCATTGTAGTTTGGGTGGGTTACAGAATTGTCTGTTTTACAACTGTAACTAGAAAGGACGCCACACATTTATAGCCTCCTCTCCGACTTATCTATTTAAAGTCTCAAACCTATCAGACATTTTTATGGTAGATCCTGTGAATATGTCATGATCGTGTAAGAAATAAATATTACTTTGAGAAAGAAATCCAGAGATAATACAAAAACAGTTTTTACTAGATTGATCATTTAGGTTACTTAAAATAGCATATACAGCCCTTAAGTGCCAGCCTTACAGTGTCCACTATAACAGTGCCACCCATGACAGTGCCAGAGAGTGCTCATCATGACAGTGCCAGCCATTATAGTGCCCGCCATGACTGTGCAATCAGGTGAATGCTGAAAGATGAATATTACATTCTGAAGTATGAGGATAGAGACAATTGAATTAGTGTGAAGTGAAAGCCATAAATATTTTCTTTTTTTTTTTAGTTCCTGACATAGTGAAGAATCTGGCTTTAGTGACTGTCACCACTACATCAGTGTCTCTCAGCTGGCTGCCACCAGAAGGAAATGCAAGTTCTTATATGATTGAAATCCCAGAGAATTCTGCACTGAATATAAACGTTACTTTAACCTCAGCTACAATAGACAATCTGGTCCCTGGAAATTATTACACATTCATAGTTTCTGCTCTTGCAGGAAACACTGTGAAAGGAGACAGTTATAACATCTCTACATATACAAGTGAGTTCTTTCCACAGGATACTATGAATATCACTTTCCAATTCTAATAATGATTTCTGAATTATTTATAATGCCTTAAAGAGAACCTGTCACATAGTTTATGCTCCCCTTGCTGAGGACAGAACAAGTTAGTGTCAGACATGCTGTTTCCAGCGCTCTGTCCCTTATTCTGTAAGATGCTGGAGTTTTCGTGTATTTAATGCTCAAATCTGCAGTTTTCAGCCAGAAGGGTCATTCAAAGAGTCATTCAGTGTCAGTTTTTTCAAACCCCGCCCATCTGAGGCTGGCCCCGCCCACCTCAACTGACAAACCTATTAGGCCATGTTCATACGGCTTATTTGGGCGTGGATTGGAGCCATACTGCGTGCCGGATTTGCGCTGCAGTACAGCTCCAATCCGTCCCTGTCATTACGGTAATCCACAGTTCTCATTGAGAACTATGGATTCCGTCTCTCCTACCCGTTTGGCGAATCTGCCAGGCGGGGAGAAAGTGACAGGCACATTATCCCGGCGGGATACGCGCCATGGATAATGAAAGTCTATGGGGCCGGCGAGCAGCGCCACCGCCGCGCCCCCGCACCCGCTCCTTATTCAAGCCGTAATTGCGAGCGAAATCCGGCTCGCAATTACGGCTTGAATAAGCCGTGTGAACCGGACCTTACTTTGAATAGGTAGAAACATGTGAATAACTGTCAGTGGGCGGAGCTAGCCTTTGGTGAGCGGAGCCAACACCCACTCATGAATAAGATTTGAGGGGTAAATGCTCTAAAACTACAGCATCTTACAATAGCTTGTTCTGCCCTTAGCAAGGGGGACACAATGTGACAGGTTCCCTTTAAAGAAAGTTGTATTAGGTCTTGGGCAATAATGTGTTTATTAATTCATCATTTTTAGATACCACAATTTTCGGTTTGCAACCCTTTCCTAGTCTCAGTTCAGCATGCAGGCAGGTCTCTCTTAGTTGTACCTGCTGGGTGTGAGGTTTGTGTGTCTAGGATGCTCCTGTCTTCAGTAGTCCTTATGTATCAGCATAGCTTCATTCATGTAATGATTTTTCCTTATACAGTTTATTAGGAATCTCCTCTCACTTGCTGATAGGCAGTGATACTGATTACTGTGTGATTCCCCTATCCCTGTTAAAGTAGCTGTGGTTGCTCTGTTTTCACTCTACAGTTGTACTCAGCCTACATAATTCACCTTCCTCTTCATGTAAATACCTTCATGTGTACTTTCCACACATGCACAGCAAATTGTGAAAAACCTACTATCCCATAGACCTCAATAGAAAAACTGAGATTCAGTCTACACAGCTTGGATTTTCTGACAGTTGGATTTCAAAACCGCCATTTTTAAAAAAAACTTTGATTACGAACAATAATCCGCCAGATTTCACTTGGAAAACTGCGTATTATTATACCATTTAATTGAATGGGACGGTCAAAATCCAAAAACTGGTCTTAAATACCACACAAAAAAACAGAGTGTAAAATACTGTTTGGATTCTAACAAGTGAGGCCCAGCGTTGTAACTTAAGGCTATGGCTACACTGCATCGGACTAAAAACGTCCGAAATCGACCGTTGTTTTTCCGATGCGGTTTTTGTCACGTATTGCGCAAAATCCGCGGTTGCTTCTCGTTTTTGTTATGTCGACCATGCAATTGTATTGTATGGGAAGACTCAGAGAAAACTTAAAGCGCTGCTGTATTATACAGCATGTTGTGTAATACACCGGCGGCGAAAGACGATCGTAGAAAAGACGAGCTGTGGATACTATTCTATTTTCTAGTCTATGGGGCTGCACAAATGATCGTATTTTCGGCGCCAAAAAAACGCTTGTAAAACTATGCAGTGTAGACATAGCCCAAGTGTTCTGGGAGAGATGGTGGTGCAGCCATGAAATTAACAATGCAGGAAGTATGAGACATATGGGGAGAACTGGCATTAAAGTTGCCTTCACTTCTAATATCTGCTAATATCTAATATCTGCTAAGGCAGTTAATAAGCAGTACTGTACCTCAAAGGCTTACTGTTTAGCATGACATTCAATTAATACATTCATATAAAATACATCAATGGATTAATAATACTTAAATCCAAATAAAAAAATAGAGAGAAATAGAGAAAGAGAGAGAGAGAGCAAGAGAGAGAAATAGAGTGAGAGAGAAATAGAGTGAGAGAAAGAGAGAGAGAATGAGCAGAGTATATGGGCAGTATACAGTAGTATGAAAACATAATCTATAGAAACAGCTGCCGTACACTTTTTCTGTGCATGATGGGTGGGGAATAAATGCGGCATATAAAATAGTTTATAGTGAAATGAACACAAATTCCGTAGAAACAGGTACCTAAAATTGCAAATGATGGAAAATGATAGTTTTTAAAAAACCCTTTTTATAGTGGAAAGAACCCCTTTTAAAGAAAGAGTTTCCCTAAAAATTTTTTTCCTATGCATTATAAATGGGGAACAAATAGGTTATAGTAGATGGGAAATGAACAGGGTATAGGGGGCGGTATATAGTGGAATGAAAATTTATATTGCATAGAAACAGCGCCTAATACTTTACTTTTGTTGATAGAGGGGGAAATTTTAAAATAAAAATTAATATTTTTTTTTTTTAGGCCCCCCCCCCCCAATTTGGTTTGAACAAAAACCCCCAATATTCCCTAGAAATGGGTGCCTAATACTTTTCCTGTGCATGATATGGGGGAAGGGGGGAAACAAGGAAAGTATAAACAGTGTACGTAAAATTTAAATCACATTTGGGGGCCATGAATGATCGGGTTTTCCCCCGCCGGGGTTTTTTTGGCTTTATACTGCGCCCCCCCAGCCCAAAATCCCGCTGTCGACGCAGGGAATCGGTTTTTTTTTAAGGGGGGCAGCTTTTCGCCATTTTTCAGTTTGGCGCCCCCCCCATGAAGGGGGGGGCCCATGGGCGCGGTTTTTAGGCGGGGGGTAGGCTTTTGGGGGGGGAGGGACGGGGCCCGCCTCGAAAATTTCCAAGGCTTTTTTTACGATGGCGAGTGGGCCCCCAAAGCGAGGCGCGGGGCCAGCGTCGGCAGCTCCGACAGGCAGACCGGGTTTTTTTTTTGGTCAAAATTTTCCTCCGCAGAGGCAAAAGTTAAAACCCAGGATCGGAAAATGGGGAGGGAAGCAGATAAGAAGATCGCGACGGGAAATCTCGGCGCTCTGTTCCTTTCAGCGGGATTATGGCCCGGGAAAAAAATCCCCTTTTAAATAAAGGGGGGGAAAAAAACATTGCCCCAAAAAAGGCTGAAAATAAAAAATAAAAAAATTAAAAAAAAAAAAAAAAAACATTTTCCAAAAACCCCTAAAAACGGCCCCAATATCAAAAAATTATGATTTTGGGAAAATTTTCCCGGGGAAATACAGAAACCCAAATTCTAAAACCCTATTCTCATTGGTGGGCATAAACCGGCCAATCGGGGAATAGGAGGGGACGGGTGAACCATTAAAACCAAAGGGGAAAGGGAAAGGGGAACCCAATCGGGAAATCCACGGCGGGTAATTCAAAATAAAAGTAAAAAAAAGACAGAAAGAGCAAATTGGCTAAAGCTAGCGGGGGCTTGGTTTAGCTGGGCCCAATCATAATAGGAGCGACAAAGCCCCCTTCTAGTCTATGGAGAATTTTTGCCCAAATCAGAATCCACGGGGGAAAATTTTAAAAAATCCCTTTAAAAAAGACAAAAAAAAGAGCAAATTGGTTTGGCTAGCGGGTGTTTGGCTATCCCAGCCAATAAAGGCGGGGAGCTACTTCCCCATTTTAGTCTAGGGGGAGAGGGGCGCACTGAAATCTCGGCTCCAGGGGTCGTGCGGAAATAAAAGATTAATCAAAAAATGTTTTTTATTAAATGAAAAAACATTATGGGATAAAGAGCCGCCCCCTTTCTTTAAAAAATTTAAAAAACATTAAAAACCCGCAAAAAAGGGGTTTGTCGCCGAACCGGCGCTACATAGGGAAATTTTGCAAAAAGAAAACCCTCCCGGGGAATACAGAAATTTCCCAAATTGTTTAAGCTTTTCTCATTGGTCGGCTTAAACCCCAACCCATCAGAATAGAAGCGACAAAAGTCCCCCTTATAACCTAAGGAAAGAATTGGAAACCCCTCAGAAAAAGGAAACGACAATGTCTAATTTTTATCCTATGGAGAAAAAAATTTACCAATCATATTCCAAGGTGGGGCAGTTTAAAATACAGTAAAAAAAGCAGGGAAAAGAGCTGGGTTATTTCCCTTTTCCCCCCCAAAAAATTTTTGGAAACCTTTTGGTAACAAAAAAAAGAAAAAAACATGATTTTATTGATTTAGTATTTTTTTCGTTACCCCCAAAAATTTTATTCCTTTTTTTATACACCCTCAGGAACCCCTTCTGTAAAATTTAAAAAATTTTATTTCGGGCCCTTTTACAGTTTGATTTAGATTTGCTTTTTGAAAAAACCCTAGGAGCGTCGCCGATCTCCCATTTTGGGCCCCAAAAAACGGGCCTCTTTTAAAATTAGCCAAACACAGAGCGCGCTCAAAATTTCTTTTTCCCCCTAGAAAATCCAAAGAGAAAATAGCCCGCCCTTGATTGGCTAACGGACAGGGCCCCCGCCGCTTCCCAACCCCAAACCCGCTCCGTTTCTGCATTTTTACGTATTTTGAAACCTTTTTCCCCCCCTTTGGGAAAATGATTGGGCAATTTTTTTCCATAGGTATAATGGGACATTGTCGCTCCTCTTCTGTTTGTCAATTCTTCCCATAGGTTAATGGGGAAATTGTCCCCTCCTATTCTGATTGGGCGGGGTTTTTCCGCCAAAAAGAAGGGCTTTAAACAATTTGAATTTAAATTTAATTTTTTGGCCCAATTTTTCTCTATTGCAATTCCCTATTAGGGCCGGTCTCGGCGACAAAAAGGTTTGTTCGAGTTTTTTTTAAATGCTTTAAATTTTAAAAAAGGGTTTGTCCTTTACTGATAATGAAATTTTCACTTAAAAAAATGATTATTTTTTTTAATAAATTCAAGCCCCCACGGGGCTGAGCGCCGAGAGGTTTTTGAAACGCCCCTCTTCCATAGACTATTTTAAAGGGAGAAGTAGCTCGCGCTCTGAATTTGGGTGGGGAAAATCCAAGCCACCGCTACTCAGCCAATCAGCTCTTTTTTTTTCTTTTTACTGTATTTTGGGAAATGTCCCCCCTTTGATTTTTATTTGGTCCCCAAAATTCTCCCTAGGATATAATGGGACTTTTTTCCCTCCTATTTTGATTTGGGTTAAAACTCCTTCATAGGTTAGAATGGGGCCCCTGTCCCCTCCTATTTGATTGGTTTCCAAAACTTCTTATAGGATATAAGGGGGCTTTGCCTCCTATTTGATTTTGGCTTCTTTCCCCACCAATGGGAAAAAGCCCCTTTAAACAATTTTAAAATTCTGGGATTTCCCCCGGGAATTCTCTATATTGCAATTCCCCATGTACGCCCAAATTCGGGGACAAAACCCCTTTTTTTGGGTTTTTAAATGCTTTATTTTTTTAAAGAAGGGTTCGGCCCCTTTATCTGATAATGTTTTACATTAATAAAATTTTTTTTTTTATTAATACTTCATGCCGCCAGGCGCCCGAGAGCCGAAAATTGCCTTGCGCTCTTTTCTTTCCCTGACTATAAGGGGGGAATACCGCGGGTCTGAATGGCGGGATAGCCAAACCCCCCCTAGCTCAGCCCAAACAAACTCTTTTCTGTCTTTTTTTCTGTATTTTTTGAACCCGTCCCCGGCCCTTTTATTTTTATTGGTCCAAAAATTCTCCATAGGATATAATGGGGGTTTGTCGCTCCTATTCTGATTGGGGTAATACTCCCTTCATAGGTTAGGGAAAGGGCCACTGTCGCTCCTATTCTGAAATTGGGGCCAAACTTCTCCCCTAGGATTTAAAGGGTCTTTGTCGGGCCCCCATTCTGATTTGGGTGGCTTCTTTCCCAACCCAAAAGAATAGCTTTTAAACAATTTTTAAATTTTTCTGTATTTCCCCCCCCCAAAAATTTTTATTGCCCAAATTTCCCCATGTAGGCCGGGGGGCTCCGGGGACAAAAGGGTTTTTTTTTTCGGGTTTTTTAAATGCTTTAAAATTTTTAAAAAAGGGTTTCGGCTCCCTTTTTCTGATAAAGGTTTTTCAATTAATAAAAATGATTTTTTTTATTAAAACTTTTATTCCCCCACGGCGCGAGGAGCCCGGGGATTGCATTTCGCCCATTTTCCCCCCATAGACCCATTTAAAGGGGAAAAAAGTAGCTCGCCCCTCTGATTGGCTGGGATAGCCAAGCCCCCCGCTACTCAGCCAATCGCCTTTTCTGTCTTTTTACTGTTTTTTTTAAAATTTTCCCCCCGTGGGTTCCGAAATTTGGTTTTAAACTTCTCCATAGACTATTGGGTTTTTTTGTCCCCCCTATTCTGATTGGTCAATTTAATTTTTCCATAAAGGGTTTTAATTTGGGGCTCTGTTTGCTTTCCCAAATTTTGATTGGCTGAGCAGCCGAGCCCCCCCTAACTCACCAATCAACCCCTTTTTAGCCCTTTTTTTCAGTATTTTGGGAAATGTCCCCGCCGTGGATTCTGATTGGTCCCAAACTTCTCCATTCTAAATGGGTCTCTGTTTGCTCCCACCTTTTTGAATTTTGGGTGAGCTGCCAAAAACCCCGGAAACTTTTAAACCCAAAAACTTATTCCGCTTTTTTAATGTTTTTTTTGAACTATCCCGCCCCTGGATTCTGATTGGTTTCCCAAAAATTCCCCATATTTTTTTAAAGGGTTTACTGTCGCTCCTATTCTTTTTGGCCGGGGTTTAAAGCCCACCAAAACAGAAAAAGGCTTTCCCGAATTTGAAAAACTTATTTCCCGGGAATTTCCCAAAATCCTTTAAATTTTTTGAATTTTGGATATTGGGGAAAATGATTTTGTTTTATGTATTTTTTTCAATTTTTTTGGTTTTTAGCTCTTTTCCTGAAATTTTTGAACGCCTTTATAAAGGCGAATTTTTTATTTTTATACTTTCCCACAAAGACATGTGGAAAAGATTTCCCCCGCTGTTCCCCGCCTGTCTCGCATCGGGAAATGTTTTTTTCGGCCCCAGTCCCGCAGGCGCCCATTCCCCGCACTTTTTTGCCCCCCCACACTGGCGAGGCGGGAAGGGGAAATTTTCCCCCCATGTATATGCGCTACCTTTGGGGGGAATTTATAGGCCCCGCCCCGCTCTGCGCCTCATTCCCCACTGGCCTAAAAACACTGGCCCAAAGGGGCGGGGGACTTTTTCCCCCCCATGTATTACCGCACTACCTTCCCGGCCCCCGAAACATAGGCCCCAGGGGCCGGGACTGCGCCTCGGGAAACCCCCCCCACTGCGCCCAAAATACAGGCAGGGGCGGCGGACTTTTCATGCAAAAGTATGAGCGTTTTTCCCCCCGGGCCCCGACATTTAAACGGCGCAAAATTCCCCGGGAAAATGGCGGAAAAAATGCGCCCCGACCCGGGCCCGGGGTTCATACATGTTTGGCCCCCTATTCCAAGACACAGTTTTTTAATGATTTTTTGTGCATCTTGGTTTGGGGAATTTAATGGGGGGAAAAGGCCGTTTATAGTCTAATTAACCATTCTAAAGAAAAAAGAAGGCAATTTAAAGCTTTTATATGTGATAGATGGGGAAAAGAAAAGGGTTTTAAATTTTTCGTTTTTAAGTCAAAAAATAGAAAAAGAAAAAAAAAAGCCTTTAAAACTTTTTCCCGTGCTTTATTGTTGGGGAAAAGAACAGGGGATAAAGGGGCAGATAAAAATTTGGGTTTAACAAATATTCCATAAAAAAAAATTGCCCGAATACAATTTTCCTGTTCAGATAGATGTGGGAATGAAAGGAAATAGCAGTTTATAGTGGAAAAAATAAATTTCCAAAAAAAATTGGAAAGCCCCAGTTTCTTTTCCCCAGATATTTAGGGAAATGAAAGGATTTATAAAACAAATTTGTGTAGAATTTTACATTTTCCAAAACCAAAAGGATGCATCATACTTTTCCTGTGCATGATAGGTGAGGAATGAAAAGGATATTTAACCAGTTTATTGGGGGAATAAAAAAATATTCTATACATACAGGTGCATAGTAATTTTAATAAGCGTGATAGATGGAAAATCAACAGGAATTTATTGTAGTTTATAGAGGAATTAACACATTTTCTAAATAAATAGGTCTTTCTGTGCATGATAGGTGGGGAATGAACAGGGTGTATTGGAAGTTTGTAGTGGAATGAATTATGAGATTTTCTACAGAAACAGATGTCTAATATATTTTCTGTGAGTGATAAATAAGGATTTAACAGGATACATGGCCATTTTATAGTGAAAAGGACAAATATTCATAGAAACAGCTGCCTATGCCAATGCCATGTGCTTCTTGGACACGTAATATAAATTTTAGTCGAATGCTTTTATCACAATTAACACATAAACCATAGCTTTAGATGCAAGTGGAATGTTTTGTGATCGGTAGACACAGAATGAACAAGGAATGTATGTTTATAGTGTAAGGAACACATATTTCACTATTTGACTACTTTTTTTGTGCTGTAGCCAATAGTGGAATAAGCAAACATTTCTGCTAAACATATTGAATTGGTGATCTTAATTTTGTTTTTTTGGTGATATAGTTACTTATTATTCTTCATTGTACCACAATATTTATAATCTATACTTGCTTCTTTTGATAAAAAAAAATCCATCCTCATTGCCCAGTCTCATAACCTGTTCTGCTCTTTGTCTGATTTTGTAAATATGACATATGACACTTTATGTGAGAATAACTTTTTGACACTTTTACCTATCCATGTGATTCACAGAATGTTATCTCGTGACACATTGGGCCACATGTATGAAAACTGTCTTGGTCTAAAATTCACTTTGTTGCCAATAACAACCAATCAGAGCGCCCCTATCCGTTCATATAGTGCTCTGGAGAAATGAGAGGGGCACTCTGATTGGTTGCTATGGGCAACAAAGTGAATTTTAGACCAAGACAGTTTTCATACATGTGGCCCATTGTGCTTTAAGTTAGTAAAAAATTTTGGTCCATACAATCGTTGTTTATTTGTAAAAATTTCAAAATGTTGTGAAAATTTGGAAAAATTTGCAATTTTCAAACTTAAAAAAAAACTGTGTCTAAGACAGACAGTTATCCCAGTCAAACTAGCATCTAGCATATGTCCACTGTAGGTTGGCATCATTTTTTAAATGTCTTTTTTTACGATATTAGGGTGCTTTTTTTAAGGGACCAATCCAGTTCTGACATGGCTTTTAAGGGGCCTGTATGTTAGATACCCTCAGAAATGACTCTAAGAAACTGCCCCCCATAAAGTATTTAAAACAGTGTTTAGGAAGTTTGCTAACCCTTTATGTATTTCATAGAAATGAAAGCAAAGTGGAGGTGAAATTTCAAAATGTAACTTTTTTTTTGCAGATTTTCAATTTGTATCCATTATTCACTGGAACACAGTAGATGTGACTAGGGAAATGCAACTAAATATTGATTCCCTAGATTCTGCCATTTTTAGAGATTTCCCATATGTGGCCCTTTTGCGCTATTTGGCTCAATCACAGGCCCCAGAATAGGAAGAACACTCTGGGATCTCATTTTCATTATGATTTTCTTCAGGCACCATTTCAGGCTTACGGACACTCTAAGGTGCTAAAATTTAATGAACACCCCTAAAAGGACGTCATGATGGAAACTACACCTCTTAAAGAATATATCCAGGGGTATAATGAGTATATAGACCCCACAGGTGTTTAACAATTTTTTTTTTAGTGTAAGGAAGTGAAAAATTAAAAAAAATTGTTTTCCAACAATCTGCAATTTTAGCTGAAAATGTTTAATTTTTACAAAAAATCCTGGGAAAAAACACCCTTAATTTTGTTATGCAATTCATTCCAAGTTCAGAAATACCCTGCATGTGAGTGTAAACTGCTGTTTGGGTGCATGGCAGGGCATACAAGGGAGGGAGCACTAGTAGGCTTTTGAAACGCAGATTTTGGTGGGCGCAATGTCGCATTTGCAAAGCCCCCAAATTATTGTGCATTTTGGGTGCACAGGTGTTCCACGTTTTTTTTTTAGCATTGGGCCATGAAAAGGGGGAGGGGAAAATGCAGTTCCGTCATTGTTTTTTGGGCTTCATTTTTACAGTGTTTGCTGTGCGGTATAAATGACATAATAATAACTTTACCATGTGAGTTGTTACAATTACAATGATATAACTTTTATATAGTTTTTTTATGTTTTATTACTTTTACACAATTGAAATGCATTTAAAAAAAAATTGTTTTTATGTCTTCACAGTCTGACAGACATAACTTTTTTATCTTTCTGTGTATGGAGCTGATTAAGGGCTTGTTTTTTGCTGGATGAGTTGATGTTTTATTAGTACCATTACAGAAGGCATATGACACTTTGATAACTTTCTATTAAGGTTTTTATGATGCGTTTTGAACAAAATACAGCAATACTGGTAGTGTTTTTTTTATTTTTTACAGCAGTCAACATGCAGTTTAAATGACACACAAGCTTTATTCATCAGGTCGTTACAATTACAGGGATACCCAATTTGCATATTTATTCATGTTTTACTGCTTTTACACAAAAAAAACACTTTCATTCAAGAAGAAAAAGACATTTTTGCATTTCCATAGTCTGAGAGACATAACTTTTTTTTTGTGTATAGAGCTATGTAGGGGTTTGCTTTTCCCGGGATGAGTTGACGTTTCTATTTATATAATTTTTTGGCATTTGTATGAGTTTTTCATGGCTTCTAAATCCATTTTTTTGATTGGCAGGGTGAATAAAATACTGCAATCCTAGTAGTGTTTTTTTATTTTTAACAGGGCTCACCGTGCAGTATATGTGACAAGTTAGTTTTATTCTATGGGTTGATATGATTATGGTGATACCCAATTTATATAGCTTTTTTTTTTAGTTCAAGGGTTTTAAAAAAAAAAAATGGTGTTTATATTGTGTAAAACAATATTTATGCTTCACTACCTTCTGATAACTTTTTTATTTTTCCATATACAGAGCTGTGTAAGGGCTTTTTTTTGTGGGATGAACTGATGTTTTCAATTGGCAACTCTTTATGTTCATATGAATTTTTATTCCATTTTGTGTGCTGCAGGATGAACAAAAATTCTGTGTTTTTTTTGTTTTTACGGAGTTCACTGTCAGGTTAATTAACATGACAGATTTATAGGGTAGGTCATTGTGCACGTGGTGATACCAAATATGCATACTTATTTATTTTTATATTTTTGTGGTGATTGGCATTCGTAAAGGAGAAAAGGGCGGTGTACGTGTTTTATTTTTCGTTTTTGTGTTTTACTTTTTTTGCACTTTTTTTACTTTTTAAAATTTTTATTACTTTTCCCCCTTGGGGAATTATATCCGTGATCTTCAGATCACTGATAAAATAGAGAGCAGTACAAAGCAGAACAGCTATGTACAGGACTCTATGACAACTGTCACTCACCACGCCCGGCCATGCCCACAGGGCACGTCCGGATGTGGTGACGTCACAGACAGACCGGAAGCTTTAGTACAGCTGACGGGTAAGCAGACAGTGGCGATTGCACTTACATAGGGCAGAAGGAGCTCCCTCCTTCTGTCATTGCCTTAGCTGCGGCGATCGCGATATATCGCCACAGCTCAGTGGTTAAACACCTGCGGCCAGAGCTCACTCTGCCTGTGGTTGATGCAGCATGTTGCCAGCTGATCCCATGCTGCAATCTTGCGAGATCCGTCTGTGAGCTCTCAAGATCTCCATGACGTACCCATAAGTCAAATTGCAGGAACCCCCTTCCCGACCATGACTTATGAGTACGTCAAATGTCGGTAAAGGGTTAAGAAATAGATAAACAATGAATGTGGATAATTGACAGCCTGTCCTTGTCTGTAAGTGGATTCAACTGCAAATCTCACCTTTTGCACTGAAATGGGTGATTTAGATTAATCCTGCATACTATTATTGAACAAGTTTACATAATGGCAATGTTCACACGGCTTATTGCCGACGTAATTGCGGGGACGGATTTCGCCCCGCAATTACGCCGGCTGCCGTGCAGCGGGTGCGGGGCGGGGGTTGGCAGCTCGCCGGCCCCATAGACACTCATTATTCATGCCGCGTACACGCCGTAAATAATGTGCATGTCACTTTCTCCCCCCGCGGCGGATTCGCCGAGCGGGGAGAAGAGACGGAATCCACAGTTCTCTATGAGAACTGTGGATTACCGTAATGACAGGGATGGATTCCAGCCGTACTGCAGCACAAATACGGCGCGCAGTACGGCTGGAATCAGTCACAGTATAAGCCGTGTGAACGGCCCCAATGTGTGAACATCAAAACATACCTCCCAACTGTCCTTGATCCAGTGGAAACAGTCCTGGATTCAGGGAACTGTCCTGGTATGTTGAAGTTATGTCCCAGGTATGTGCCCATGCTCTGGATTCCCAGGTCCCATATCCTGGATCACCAGGATAGTGCTGTTTACTTATCTGTTTGCGCTTCCTAGCATCATCGGGGGTTACAGTATAGGTGGCATAATGACATTACCGCTTAGCCCTGCCTGCACCAGGACTGTGATTCTGCTACACAGCGGGAAACAGAGAAGTGAGTTTCATTGTTTATTTTATTAGACTAAAAGAGGCACTACCTACATAGGACTTTATTCCACTATTAACTGTAAACATTTCCAGTTCATTACCTGTCTAACTTACCCAGTAACATTATTCGGTATATATTTCGATGGTTTCTACGAGTAAAGTATTAGGCTTCGACTTGTATCAAATATGTGTTCATTCCACTATAAACTGTTTATATACCCTGTTCATTCCCCATCTGTCATGCCCAGGAAAATATAAACTATAAATATTTCGGGAGACATGTATGAAGGAAGGCGCGTCAAAGTGAATTGCTGAGTCAGTGTATACGGCGCCTGAATGTATGAAAGTGGTTTTTGTGCGATTATAAATGGAGTCTAAAGTTCATTGCACCTCACCTGTGTGTTTGCCGCATTACGAAACTTAGGTGCATTAGTAATGTGCCTAATATGTATAAAGGCTGGAAATAAAAGAAAAGTCTTTAGAATAGCATGTGAGTGAATAGAAGCTATGGTACTGATCCTGCTTGGTGGACCATAGGTCCCAGCAAGACCTGTGATGTGATGGCTCTTGAGAGCAGCAAAAATAAACTTAAAATTTAATGTAGTAAAAAAACATCAGTGGGTTATTTAATGTAAAACTAGTTTTAGATTCTATTAAATTTAAATGCATTTTATAGGAGATATTTTTGGGATATTATACATTTTTATATTAATTTTATATGATAACTTTTTATTACATTTAAATAATAACATTTTCTATAGTTTGATAATCATCAGAAATTACTTTTTATTATTGTGCTAGTATAAGTTGTGAAATAATAGACATTTTTTGCCCTAATAGCAAATCTAGCTTCACTTCGACTCCTCAGGCTCAGGTAGACCACATTGAAATAGGTCTGCCTGTTCGAGCACTAACGCACCTAGTTTTGCTGACCTGCATTCATATGTGTCTAATATTACGAGTGTGGTGCGACACAACCCCAAAATGCCTCCTCATGTGAGGCGAATTATAAAGTGTTGAGTCTTATGAACAAGGTGCCTAACACAATCACCTAGGTGCATTTTACACCAGAAAGGGGTGAATAACCCAATCATACATGTCTCCTTCATGTTCATTCAACATTTTTCATGTGAATGAAAATATTTAGGCATATTTTCTACTGTTCCTATAGAATATGCGTTCATTCTCGGTTCATATAAACTGCTTATTTATCCTGTTTCACTACAAACTGCCCTTATATCCTGTTCATTGAAGGACCATTAATCAAATAAAAACTTTTCTACCACTTAGCATTTCATGCATGATTAGTAATGTTCATTTCCTTTTCTTCAGTCCCTTAGTAGGTCCCTTGTTTCTGCTGTCTTGGATTTACATCTAATTTAGCAATGCAGACAGCTCAGAAAAGAAATAATTTTGCATTTCTAAAGCAAATGAACAATAGAAAAATGGGGCAAGATGTCTACATACTTTAATTTAATTTTGTTTTAAAGTCTTCTAATGACTTTTTTCATGTTTTTTTTTTTTAGATCCTGAAATGGTGAAGGATCTAACCATAGTGAATGTCACCACTACATCAGTGTCTCTCAGCTGGCTGCCACCAGAAGGATATGCAAGTTCTTATATGATTGAAATCCTGGAGAATTCTACACTAAATACAAATGTTACTTCAACCTCAGCTACAATAGACAATCTGATCCCAGGAAATTATTACACATTCCTGGTTTCTGCTCTTGTTGGAGCAAATATTGTAAAAGGAGACAGCTATAATATCTCTACATATACAAGTGAGTTATTACCACTGAAAAAAACACAGTTTTTAATGTATCTTTATATAGTTTACTCCATTCCTGGCCGACCAACCCACTTGATGCCATGGTGAATTGCGACAGGCATTTAATCCCTTAGGCTATGTCTGCACTGTATCGGATAAAAAAAGTCGACGCTTTGTGCAAAAACCGTGGTTGGTTCTCGTTGTTTTTGTCATTGCTCATACAATTGATTGTATGGGAAGACTCCGAAAAAACTCAAAGCGCCGTATTATGTTGTATAATACGCCGGCACCAAAAGATGAGCAGAGAAAAAACGACCTGTGTAGACTACAGGTCATTTTTTCTATTATGATCGTTTTGCTATGCCGTGAAGACATAGCCTTACCGTCAATTGACATACTAGTATGTAGCGGGATCAAGCCCCAATCCCACTACAGAGCCAGTGGGTGCCGGCTGTAAGAATAAAAAAAAAATAAATAAATATATATATATATATATATATAATATATATATAATTATATATAATTATATATATAAAAAGTTCAAATGACCCCTTTTGCCATTTACAAATAATAAAGACAAAATAATAAAAAAGTTACAAATATTTGGAATTAAATGTGCCCTTGTAAAAGGCCAAAAAAAAAATCAAAAAAACAAAATAAAAGCAAAATTTTGGGCCCCCGTACACTAAAAACACAATAAAGAAAAAAAATTTCAAGCTTAAAATTAAAAAGTTTTTGAAAATTTTCCCGTCCTCCAAAAAAATTGGGAAAAAAAATTGAAAAAAAAGTTCATTTTTTCCAAACTAGTCCCAAAATAAAAAAAGTACACTTAAAGCCAAAAAAATTTGCACCCCAATTCAGAAAAATAGCTAAAAATTTAAAAAAAAATTTTTGGGTTTTTGCGGGAAAGGCATCAGGTTAAAATTTTCCCAAAGATAGAAAATTTTTGGAATTTTTATGGCCCCAAAACAAAAGGAAACCAAAAAATTTGGTTTTTGGCGGTTTGGGCCGGACAGATAAAAAATTTATATTTACCGAAAAATTGAACGCCGTAAAAGCAAAAACACCCAAAAACCCAATGGCTCCAGTAAAAAATTTTTTCACAATTTTTGTCCCACTTGGAAAATTTTTTTTTTTGCGGTTTCTCAGAAATTTTCCCTTTTTAGTACATTCAATAACTACATTGGGAAAAGTACTTTTGTCCCGTAAAAAAATGCCATGTAGGGGGAAAAAAAAAAAATTTCATGAGGGGGCAAGGGGAAAAAAAAACTAACGTTCCCCCTTTTAAAAAAAGGGGTGCGTGGGGAAAGGGAAAAAGGGGGATTTGACACGGGAAGGGGGCACTCTCAGACTCCATCAGCACCACACTATGCGATTGCTGGAAATTTTAAAAAAATTGGGCCCTGACAAATCCCAATAAAAAGGGTTTAAGGGTGTTTGTTACCTCATAATGCCAGGGGCAATACAGCAAAAAAGGGAAAAAATAAATAAATATTTTTTTTTTCTATTTGAATTTCCAATCCCCCCCAAAAAAATAGAGAAGCAATTGATCAATAAGTGAAATCCCAAAGTGGTACTAAGGAAAATATCAGTTCATCCCACAAAAAGAAAAAAGACCTTACACAGCTCCATATACCGAAAACTAAAAAAAAGTTTTTGGCTATCAAAAATTTTTTAAACAATTCATAACTTGTTTTTAAAACCCCTAAAGAAATTTGGGTTTTTTAAGTTTCAACAGCATAAAAAAGGGTTTAAATTGGGGTTTTTCACTGAAAACATTTTTGGGTTCACACAAATAAAAAAGCACGTCAATTTAAAAAACACATTTAGCGCTTTTAAAAAAAAAATAAAATTAAAAAAAAAACTCCATTATTGCCCTTCCCCGGGAAACAAAAATATGGGAGGTGATAAAGTCATAGCCCCCCCAAAAAAAGGGAAAATAATTAAAATTTTTTTCTCAAATTGCAAAAAATACAAAGAATTACGAGAGAAAAAACAAGAAAAAAAAAAAAATTAAAAATTTTCAGAAAAAATAGGGGAAAAAAAAAGTTTCCCCTTTTTCTAAAAAAAATGTTTTTATTTGTGTAAAAATTTTAATAAATAAAATACATTTTTTTTTTAAATTTTAATCAATGGGGGCCCACATTTTATGCTTTTGGGAGGTCGGGCAACCCCTTTTTTTGCGGTTTTTTTTCCCTGAAAGCGCCCCCTTTTTTTTGTCAGCGCCCCCAAGGCGCTCATTAAAAGCGGTTTAAAGTTTCCCCGTGCCTCGCCCCGTTTGGGGTTTAGACGGGATTGTGGAAACTTTGGCGCAGAAGAAAAGCCCCCCTAACATGTAAAATTTTCTAGACACTGGAAAAAGGGAAAAAAACCTTAAGCATGTTTTGGGGAAAAGGGAAAAAGAATTGGGGCTTTAAAATGAATGAATGAAAAGTGAATGAATAAAAAAAATATCAAAAGTTGAATAAAAACGTTTTCAATGTATGGAAAAAAATTGAAAGCAAATAAGTATAAAAATTTTTAAAAAAAAGAAATAAACAGCTAAAACGGTCTTAAAAAAAAGGGGGAGAAAATTTAGCTAATTTTACATTAAATAAAACCCAAAGTTTTATGTTGTTTCTTTATAAAATTTTTGTTTTGTTTTTTTAAAAAAAAAAAATTTAAGATGTATTTTTTTTTTGGATTTTCCCCTTGGTACAATTCTAAGGGTAATTGTTCCCTTATTTTTGGCTGATTTTGGGGAATTTTGCGGGCGGGAAATATGTCCGTAAATAAAACAGAAAATAAGCCCTGGGAAAATAGAAACCTGCTTGGAAACCACAGGCCCAGCAAGACCTGTTTTGGGCTCTTTGCTGAGAACTAATAGAAAAAGAGGGAAAGAAGAAAAAATTTACTTTTTTTTTTTATTAAAAAAAAAGCCCAAAATTAACATCAGTACAAAACAGCAAATGGCTTATTTAATGAAAAATTAGTTTAATTTCCCCCTTTTTTTTTAAGCCCCTTTTTAGCTGATTTTTTTTCTTTTCAGATTTAGATAATTTGCTTTATTTTTAAAATTTCAAATTTTTTAAACATTGAAAGCGTTTTTTTACAACTTTTAATTTACTTTTTTTTTTATTCTTTTAAATTTTTTAGACAATCTTTTTTTTTATTGTACTGTTGCCCATTTCAATAAGTTCTAGCTTACTGCCCTCCCCGACTAGGGAACCACTTTTAACAGGCTCCTTTTGGGGGCGTAATGGCCCTCATTTGCCCACCCCCTTTATAAAAATGCGTCGGGAAAATTTTTAATCTGGTGTTTCCCC
This sequence comes from Phyllomedusa bahiana, assembly GCA_025379985.1. NCBI lineage: Eukaryota > Metazoa > Chordata > Amphibia > Anura > Hylidae > Phyllomedusa > Phyllomedusa bahiana. The sequence goes on from JAODAL010019159.1 coordinate 56,873, forward strand.
CCCAAATGCAACACAGCACGCCCCTGCACGCCCCTTCATGTTGGCGAAATAGAAAAGGGCGAAGGTTGCGCCTAAAAAGCCCCTGATCCGAAGTGGGGGTTGGGGAAGTAAGGGCAGTATACGCCTGAAATAGACGCAATTCCCGTCATACTGTCGCCCTGGACCTTTTATTTTGCGGATATACAGAAAAATAAAACAAATTTTATTGTGTAGTAAAACACACAAAAAAATATATAAAATTGTTTTTGTTGTAATTCTACCAACTCGCATAGTAAATTTGTCATGTAATTTATACTGTATGGCGATTGCTATAAAAAAAGTAACCCAAAAAACAATGACAGAATTACCTTTTTTTCTTCATTTTCATGGCTCAATGGTAAGAAAAAACTGAAAAACTTGTGGGTCAAAATTCACACCAGAACCCTGAATTCCTTTAATGGTTTTATTAACAAAATGTTTCACCTGTACTTCTGTGTTCCAAAACAAAATAGTGTTCCCTCCATTGTACGCCCTGCCATGTACCCAAATAGCAGTTTACATCCACATATAGGTTATTTCCGTACTTGGAAGTAATTGTGTAACAAATTTTGTCTGCTCCATTATTCCTTACAGCAAATAAAATATATGGTAGAGCATACTGGCCTGTCAGAGGCCAGAAGGACACTTATTTGGCCCCATCATTAATTGGGCCTGGGAAAGCCAACAACATACAAAAAACCCTTCCCCGGGCCACAGGCAATTTATTATCAAGTGCCCCTTTGGTGATGTCTAAATATAACATCCTTGTCATTTTTTTACTTTAGGACCTGACCTAGTAAGGAATCTGACCATAGTGACTGTCAACACTACATCGGTGTCTCTCAGCTGGCTGCCACCAGAAGGATCTTCAAGTTCTTATATGATTGAAATCCTGCAGAATTCTGCACTAAATAAAATTGTTGATCTAACCACAGTCACAATTGAAAATCTGATTCCTGGAAATGAATACACATTTCTGATTTCAGCTCTTGTTGGAGGAAATAGTGTAAAAGGAGACAGTAATAATATCACTACAAATACAAGTGAGTTCCTACAAAAGTAGAAAAATTTGTCAACTATCTTAAATTATTTTTTTGTCGTGCTACAGAAATATAAATCCAAAAACTTGCTGATTTTAGCTGTATTTGTTGAAACTTGGACATTTCTTGGTCTTATGAGATGTAGGATATTGCTATTGGATACTTGGTCATAAATGGATGCTTATGGCAGGATGGCATATGAATGCTAAATGAACAATACAGTACTTTTTGTGTTTCACTACCTCTAGGGTTGATATTTAATTTAACTTATTAAATTTTTCGGTACAGCCTAAATTACTAATTTACACCTAATATCTCCTTCCAGCTTAAGGCTGGGTTCTCAAGTAGCATTACTACATGTGTTAGGGTATGTTCACACGTCGTGTTGGATCCGATTGTGGATCAGTTTTTAGATGCGGGTTTGAATCTGTGTTTCGGACCCTAAACAGATACAAACATGCATCTAAGGGTATGTTCACACAGCTTAATTGCACCGTGTGTTTTGGGAGCACGTTTTCCCAAACCATGGGGGCGTAATCGCTGCGAACAATGACATGTCACTTATTGTACGCGCGGTGGGACGGCACATAATTCATAGTTCGCTATGAGCTATGGATTACCGTAATTGTGTTGCGCATTTTGCCGCATATAACGCGCAATACGTGGTGAAATGCATGCCAAAATAAGCCGTGTGAACATACCCTAACAATGTGAAGTGTGTTTTACATTTGCTTTCAATGTAAAACATGCATCACCATTAAGATAAGAGATCGCCGATGCATGTTTTACATGCGTCTGTCAGATCTGTTCAATGAATTGTAATGTCAATTCTTGATACGAAAGACCAAACACCCTATTTTAAAAAATAGGGGGTTTCTGAGCAGCCAAAATTGCATCCAAACAGGTACCTGCTGTTGGATGCATTTTGAATGCGATTTATGTAGTGCTTTTGGATGTGTTTTTCAGATCCAAAATAGATACAAACATGGATCCAACACGCCAACTGAACACACCCTTGCTGCATGCATTTTTGATGATTGCAGGTGGTTTTGTAATTAACTTCAGTTATTTTATACTAAAGTTAATCACAAAACCACCTGCATTTAACAAAAACACATGCAGTAATGCAATGTTAGAACCCAGCCTCACATTTTCCCACATATGTACATACAATTACATCCTCATTGAAGCTGGTAGACTATTAGGCTATGTTCACATGGCTTATTTTGGGACGGATTACAGTCCGTAATTTGCGCCGTACTGCGCGAATTACAGCTGAAATCCGTCCCAGTATTATGGTAATCCACAGTTCTCAAGAGAACTAGGATTCGTTCTCCCTCCCCCCCGCGATATATGGCGAGCGGGGGGAAAGTGACTGTCAATTATTCATGGCGGGATACGCGCCGTGGATAATGAATGTCTATGGGGCCGCCGAGCTGCCGGTCCTCCGCCCCGCTGCCGGTCCCCCGCCCCCGCTGCACAGCACATCCCCGCAATTACGCCGTGGATAAGCCGTGTGAACGTAGCTTTACTATGGGCATCGCCTAATAGATTGCTCAGGTATTTCCAAAACACTATATTGTGATCAAATAATCACAGCTTTATATTTCAAAGTGAGTAAACAAAAAAAGTAAATATTAGTTTAATAAAAAATTATCCACTCAAAAATTTAAATAACCACTTTTTAATTAAATGATGGTATTGTTTAAAAAATGTTTATCATAATAAATATAAGCATTTGTAAAAATATTTTTAAAGCAATACAATATGTAAAAAAGCAAAAAAAAAAAAAACAATGGCATAATTGTTCCTTCGATTCTCCCTATAAAAAAATTATAAAATTCTTTAAATTATATTTTAAAATAAATGCAGAACAATAAATAAAACTGAAAAAAAGTTTAAGTGAATCAATAATTTTGATGCCAGAATGGTGTAATGATTAACCTGTTCTGAAAAAAAACAAGTCATCATTGTCCATTAACAGAAAAATAACATTGTAACTCTTGGAAATGAATCAATTGGTCATAGAAGCCTAAAATATAAAATCATTAACCCTCTCAGGATGTGGCCCATTTTGACCTTCTGCATGGACCAGATTTTTTGTTTTGTTTTTTTGTCGCATTCCAAGACTCTATTACAGTGAGATCCAAATTATTAGTCTGGATCGTGAAAGACAGGTCTTTTGAAGCATGATTCTGGAGGTAACCTTTTTATTTGCAAAAACTACAAAACCCAGAGTACACCTCTGACAGATTGAAACCAAAGATCTTTTAAAACAAATACAAAATGGAGCTAAATCCATGTTTAAACTGTGTGCATCTTAGCTAATTTCCACCACAACAACTTTGGTGACGTCTATGAATACATCTGCGCCATTTTTTGCAGGCAAAAAATTCCTGGCGCACTGTTCTATACGTGTATGAACAAGCGTACGGCCAGACTTGGTGCAATATGCACCTTGCACGACACATTTTAATGCGCCTAGAATGCCCAAACGTTTGGTGCAAAACTGCCATAAAGAGTGTGCTGCATAACACTCTATGCACCAATGCTGAGTGTAATGCGACAAAAATGTTTGTCGCATTACACTATCATTCATACTGTTGTATTATGCACTCCTATATCTATTTAGAACTGGTATGTAGGCGCCAAGTTACATAGATTTCATCCTTGTTTTTTTGTTTTACTTTTCAGTGGTACAATATTTGGATACCTATAATTTATTAAATTATTTTTAATAATTTTTTTTAAGCAAGAGAGAGAAAAAAAGCAACTTACATCCGTTTGTGCTTATTGGTCTGCTCCAGGGTTATTTCACAACTTGCCCACAATGTACTTAATTTTCAGGTAGACCAGCATAGAGAATATTTATTCATAGACATGATTCCTCTTAAACCCAGTGGCCCTGGCATCTACCCAGATCTCACAAGTTCACGATGATAATTGCCAAGTGCAAGTGTACAAAACAATTGCTGTTAAAATATTAAAATATTGATCCTTTTTGTGAGCCATGTACACACAATAGTAAACACAGTACACTAATACAATATGTACTTAATTTTTTTTACCATATTCTACCCCAACAAAATGGAAAACTGCTACCGGTATTTATTTTGAGCATGTGAAAGTGTGGTATATTGTGACACAGGTGAAAAAAACAAAACACAACGACTTATAAAACATGTACGTAGAAATGACAGCATACAGTATTTGTTTTATTTCACTTTTACCTTAACAACTGTTCTTATCTTTTCACAGTCCCTGGAGCACTTTCCAGTATTTTCACCACTGATATCTCAACCACTTCAGTACATCTTACATGGCAGCCGCCTGTGGGAAACAGTGATTCCTATGTGATAAGGATGTTGGAGGACTCCACATTTTATCTACCCATATTCTCAGATTCTGTCCTAATTACTGGACTGACCCCAGGAAACAGTTACACATTTCTGGTTTCTGCAGTGTTTGCTTCTGTGGAGGGAGCACAGGAAGCCATCTCTCTGTATACTCGTAAGTAGATATGGCTTTGACTTATTTTTTTTTATGCTTGGTTGTTTTCCACTGTGAACAATCCGATGTGCTACACCAAAATCAACATTATTTGGTATTGGATTTCCCTTCAAATTATTGGTAAGATTTGCAAATCCACCCCACTGTTTATTTTTTCTTTGTACCTATATGAGACTGTATATTTCTCTCATTATGAAGATGTAATATGTGTGATCTAAATGATGCCTTAATTACAGGTCCAGCTACTGTAACTGAGCTAATGGCTGCTAAAATAAACAGCAGCACAACATACATCAGCTGGCAGCTTCCAGAAGGTACCAGAAGTTCATATCTGGTAGAAGTGATTGGAGATCCACCTCAAAGCTTCAGTGTGTATTCTGAATCAGCAACAATCTCTAATCTGATCACTGGGAATCAGTACACAGTGAGGGTCTCTGCAGTTGCAGGCAATGGTCTCCAGGGAGGCAGCAGTGAGGTTTCTATGCTAGGTAATTGTCTTTGTTTCTTTTACTATTTTACTGTAAAAGCATCAAATACATGTTATATTATTTTCCTATTTCCAGTATCACCTATAACAATAATAAATATGTGTTGACAGTAAGACATGTCTACTTATTTTTTAGCCTTCCATAACAGTTTATTGATCTGATGTGTTACTATGACCTTCAGAGTAAAGTTTACATATGTTCCATTAAGGACCCATGAACAAATTTGTCAGCCCTACATCTATAAAGTGCATAGGTATGGCAGTTCTGTTTATAGACAGCCCAGCTAGCTTTGTTGATGGATGCCTTGGAGCACGATTGAAGATTTCCTCAGACCAGAGCTTTTCTGAGTCATAACACAATTGATCATATAACCACCTGATATATATAACCAGACTCTTAGTTTTGTGGTGGACTATCCTGCTCTTCCATTGGTACAAGGAGTCAACCCTTTTCTGTATGTTCCTTATACATAATCAGAATTTTTTATTTTAATCACAAAATGATACTGATACTGTGTTGGTATAATTGTTTTTAAATAATTAGTTTTATTTAAAAAATTTATACACAATTTACCTAAGTAGCATTCTTGTATGAAGACTATTGTTGTGTACACCCTAATTTCATAGGTAATTATCTATAAATAATAATCTGCTCATGAGGGGACTCAAATTGGACTTTCAGATGAATTAGAATATAACTCTGTCTTCCAGACAAGTGGCAGAAAAAGATCAATTCACGATGCCTCACTAATACAACCACAAACAGTCTGCTGACTTGGAATCCGTATGTTGGTGAGAATTCATCCTACAGCATCTCTGTCTATGGAGAGCCATCCAGCATCTGGACAGGGAATACTACAACATTACAGATATCTAATCTGATACTGGGAACTATACAAGATCCAGTTTCAGTATATGAAAATTAACGCATTAGTCTAAGTTTATGGAGATGCATGCAGTTGTTCGTACAACGTAAGTAATGTGTAAATGTTTACTGAAATTACCCATGCAGTTGGTGCATGGGTGAAAGATTTAGCAAGATGTCCTAGTTATTATGTACCTGCTTTACTTATCTTCGATTCATTGTAAACAAGTTCTGTGCATGATCACCTGTGGAATTAAATAATACTTGTCATTAAAAAACAAAAAAAATGTATTGCTTAGTCAGCTGTAGATGTGTATTTTATGCAGTGCAGGTAGCAAATCCTGTGTGTTACCTTCATTTTGTGAATAATTCAATTAATACAATATTAATGGTGGTGGATAGATCCGTCTAACATACAGTACTAATCTTGGGTTGGATGGTAAAAGCTTTTTGTAAGGGAGACTGTGGGAAAAGCATCCTTGCACAATGGTACGTCATGGTGGAGTTAATCTCCACTAAAAAACGGGTGATCTTCTCTGAAGTTCTAGGCAGGAAGCAAGAGGCAGAGAGATTTAAATACCATCAGCTACCCAGGGACCTCTTCAATGCTGGTTGGCTGCTCATGCAAACTGAAATATTTGCAATATTTTATGCTATTGGCATGCAGTGTGTCATCAAGAAAACTCTCTATTGTCAAGCACAGGTTGTTGACAGACTTGGCAGGAGCCAGCACTTGATACTCTGCAATGCTTCTGATTTGATGGTGCTCTGGATCTCTCTGTGTCACGTACCCACTCACCAGCACGTGACTGTAATAGAGCTGATTTATTTCCACTTGCGCTCACCTCCCACTCAGGTGGCAAATCAAGCATAAATCACACCACAAGCCAGTTCCAGCACCCCAAAATTATCCGCTGCCACCACCTTCCTTCAATACTCAAAAGAAAAAGTAAATCAGAGAGGAAGGACTCTGATAAAAAAAAAATACTTAAAAAAACACTTAAAAACACTTACCGGGTTACCTCACTGCTCTCCAGCAGCTACAGGGTTAAAGAATTTCTTTTCTTCATTGGTTAATGGATACCGCTACAGCAAGCAAGAAAGACTAATCTTATTAAATTGATATTTTAATATTGAGCACATTTTACAGTGCATACATGTAGAAAAAATACAATAACAAAGTATATGACATACGTGTCATAAAATAAAGAGGAGAAACTTAGAAAGCCCTTACACTTACAATTCTTGACTTTCAAATCCCTGGGTAAGGATGAAAAAGGAACACAGCTCAATCCAGAATTGACCCCAAACTACTTACATCAGATTTGAGACTGGCCATGTGTTTTATAGGCCAAAATCTCTATCTCAGGTTTCCAAACCTCCCTCATAATTCTACTGCCCTTTACTAGCTGAAGATATAATGAGGTGGGTGGACCTTGATGCTTAGCGAGGGTTGTTGCGAGTAACTTATCATTCAGGTGGCAATCAGGACTGTGCTTCTGCATGGACAGATTCAATGAATATGAAGTTTTGTGGTAATTATTTTATGGTTGTATGGGGTATAGGGCACCTCTGGCTGATATGGTGTTTGGTCTTCCATCAGTAATTGGGACACATGCATACACCAAAGTTGGTGATAAAACGCAATAAATATGGATACAGCCCATGTTATACAAACAATTGGGTAATATTATTGACTAAAAAGGCTTGTGTGATATTTTATGGACCCAGGCTACAAATTCCATTCCCAAAGGGGGATGGTGAGGGGGTTCTATGAGCTGCAGGAGATGAGTGATTAGCATGGGCTGAAATGCTCGCAATACTGTAAAAGTCACATAAATACAGAATACAATTCTCTATGACGCTATAAAACCGACTTATGATAATATCATCAGGAGACATTTGTCCACTTCTGACACTCTGCTGTTTTCAAAGAAAATGTCCACACCGATGCTGTTTCAATATAGACCTGCACTTTTAATAGGCAGCTTCAGACTCATATACTTCCTGTAGTACTCTTATACGAGGAGCGTTCGTAAAATAGACAGTGATTGGCAGATCGCAATTCTAATATTCACTAGCTGAGCTTGTTCGTGACATGACTTCTGAAGATTTTTGTGGAACTGTCAAGATACCTCTGAGGCTATAGAGCTCTATAGGGTTAAAGTTTGTCAGTAACATAGATTAACAAGCTCCTGTTTTACTGATAACATTCAGCAGGGAGTAACATCACCATGGTCTGGCAGTGCGTATCAGTCTGAAGCAGAAGAGAGATCACGAAGAGGGATAGTGTTCGCAATAAACGCACTCGCAAAAAATACTCGATAATCTTCCTATAGTCTACCTGAACAAAGTAAAGACTGTAGAGTCAAATAATGTTCTTTGATGTAAGTAGTATTATTTACCTTTGCCTACATATATAAAGCCAGTGTCGGACTGTGGTGCCTATGCCCACCAAAGGAGTTTAATTTAGGGGCCCGCTTTGCTTTACTGTCTCCGCCTGTACGGTTCCCCACCCGATCTCGCTTCAACTTAATGACAGCCAATGGTGGTTGACATCATTCAGATCACTAATCTGTAATCAAGATGGAGCGCTGGTCCTTCTGTGTCTTCCTGCTCACGCTAATTGCTGCAGGAGACACCGGTTGCGCGTGAACTTAAAAGGTTCTCTAAAGATATATTCCCCCTCCGAGAGAATAAACATTTTAAATAAAGAAAAATATATCTAAAGTTCTAGTAGACACAAAGTAATGAGTGTGTTATAAAACCACGATTAATGTCCACGCTCAGTTAGACCATAAGTTAACACTGCTCAATCTCATAAACCAGATCCCAAAGGCTAAATTACCTAATATTCCACTAAGGCTCCAAATATGCCACATCATGACCCCCCACATCACCACCATAGTGTACTGAAAGTAGTACCACCAATATTGAACACATGTACCACCACAAAGTGGTGAATGTAATACATACCACACTTGAGATTGCATATTCACCTCACCTTGAGTGACTGAATAATACCACACACTATGACCAACATTTTCACCACTAAATTGTGACTGGATAATACCACAAGCAACATGACCTTATATGTTCACCACCATTAGCTCGAGCACTGATCAAAAATACTACCACCCTTGAATACATAGACACCGACCACAAGAAACTGTATAAATACCACAACTCATGACCACATAGTTGCCCACACCACATTAGTACTGGATATATACCACACACTATGACCAATATCACCCACCATCGTAGTGACTTAAAAATATCGAGCACATACACACATCTCGCCACATATCACCACCACATTGATTCCACCCCACTATGACACATAATTGATCTCAAATATACTCACCAAGCACTATGGAGCACCGTTCACACCACATGTGACTGACTCAGACCTCAAACCATGACCCAATATCCCCCATTTATAGAGACTGAATAATACCGCCACACATTATGAATATAAGCCATTACACCTTTGCCACTCATATAATGTGATCTGGTACGTTTAGTAACTCACAATGTGACGTTTCTCAATTGAGTTGTTACTTGTCCCTTTCTTCCTACATCCGGTCCCACCCACCATGCTGACTTCCCCAGCAACACTCATTCCCTGCAGATTTGGACACAAATATCTTAGAATCCTCACTTTTCAGCAACTGCTTAACTTATAGATATTATAAGTCACCTCAGTTAGGTAGGTGTATAGGTCTTCAGATTGGAAGATATAATAGGTCCCTCAGTGTAGCAGTTAGGCAGGTATACTGTATATATGGGCCCACTCTGTTTGGATTGGTATATAAGATATGGGCCCCTCAGTTAGGCAGGTACATATATGGTCTCCTCAGGCAGGTACATATATGCGCCCCTCAGGCAGGTAGGTATATTTATGATCCCCTCAGGTGTGTGTGTGTATATATATATATATATATATATATAGGTCCCTCAGGAAGGTAAATATATATAGGCCCCTCAGTTAGGCAGGTATATATGTGGGCCCCTCAGGCAGGTATATATAGGTCCCTCAGACAGGTGTGTGTGTATATATAAAAATATATATATACTTTGGGGGCACTGCTCTAGAAGGAAGGGGGACTTGCTGGTGCTGAAAGGGGCCTCGTGCGGCTTCGGGGGCATAATTCCAGAGTGGATCATTGATACGTTAATGTGAAGGCCCCCTGCTGCGTCACGGTATGCAAGATTGTCCAGGGGTGTCAGCTGTCTGTTAGACAGAGGTGCTGGCAGACAGTGTAGTGTGCTGTGCGCTCGTGTGAAGTGCAGCAAGGCCCCCTTACTTCAGTTTACCAGTCCAGAACCCCTCCCCTTGGAGCCTCGCCAGTGCCAGTCAGCTATTTTTAATAAAGACAGCGCCCCTGTCCTGTGTTATTAGTGAGATATGGGGGCCCTTCACTGTCACGTGTGTCGGTCTGGGGGCCCACTGGAGGATTCTCCATGGTCCGGTGGTCCAGTCCGACACTGTATAAAGCTAATCATTGTGGTAAGAAAACCCCTTTAATGCTTAGATCATGTTCACAGAGCAGAATGCAGATTTTGTCATGGAAACAGCTTGCATGCCACAAGAAATTTGCATCCTGTTGTTTCTTACTGTTCAGCTGTAGCTGGAAAAGAGGGTATCACCTATGAATTCTAACATGAATTTACAATCTTTTTTCAATTATGTTTTCCATTTGAATATCGCCTAAAAGATTTGTCCGCTGACAGATATCACGTAACTTTGTGCTTCTGACACATAATTTAAATGTCCATCATAGATTGTATGTTTTGTAATGCAGCAAACTTGTTCGGTGAATATTACTGTTGTTAATATTGCTTGTCTGTTCAAGTTTTGAGAGCCGTTTCTCCAATAGAGATGTCTGCAGACAATTGCTTCAGGTTCGGGACCTCCTGAACCCGAAACCCATTAAATTTTATGGGGTAAAAAATGTTCATGTACGGTTTCCGGGCTAGTTTAACGACCTACTAGCAGAGAACTTCTGAATACATCATGAGTAACTGCCAACTAATAGAATTCTGGAGCACATCTAGGAGAATATAGGTGAAACTTACCGGGTAGGCTTAGTACAACTTTAACCGCTACTCTAAACCTAACTCAAACCATATCTCTAATCCTAAAGCTTGGGTTCTTCAAATGTGCCCTAGTTGTTCCTTATAGTTAGTTGGTTGAAAGGTTTAGGGTTGATGGTCTTATTGCGATTTTGAGGCAAAATGTAATATGGCCGAACTCAGAAATCGAATTTCTGATCTACTTAAGGAGACTAATGTTACTTCGTACGGAAATCCGCAAATTTGCAGTATTACTATGTTTAGTTTTAAACTCTGTGTGAGCGTACCTTTTATGTAGAAGGATATCTTTCTGAAGAATGTAATTTCTTATCCTAACCACAGGTCCTGGTGTTGTCAAGAATGTCCAAGTTATCAATGTGACCACCAACTCTATAGATCTAACCTGGCTCCCTCCTGAAGGGAATTACAGTTCCTATTTCATAGAAGTAACAGGAGATTTGTACATGAATCATAAAACAACCTCCCAGTCCTTAGTCCAAAGTGTCTGACACCTCGTGAAACGCATATACACTCACCTCAGGGCAGAGTACTACGGAGGCGATGCTATTTGGCTGATACAGATCAATACTGATAGCTTACCAGTGAGTGTAAGATCACAGACACTATTTATAGACATTTTTGTGCATGTTACAAAAGAATGTTTTGTTGGATGTTTACCAGGATAGACTAGAACGCAACACATTTTTTAGTGCGACGATCTATGAGGAAAGCTAAGGTATACAAATATAACTTTTATTAATGACTGCATTAAAACAATTTAATGCGCACGGACATCAAATTCAAAAGTAAAAATTCACAGTACCTGAATGTCAAAAAGGGGGAACCACAAATGTTAGTTGATCACCACTAAAAGGGTCGAATCGAACTAAATTGCATCCTATCCTATGCAGGACAATTCAGGTGATTGTGAGATTTTGGCATTTTGAGATTTGAATGTCGCGTATTAAATGGTTTTTTATTGTTTATTGATTGTGTAAAAGTATATCTCTTTTGAATTTTTACCTTCTTTGGTAGATTGGATTTGCCAATATAGCACCGATATTACAAAAAAATGTTAGATGTCATAGACTTCGCCTTTAATTCAAGTATGGAATCATCATTGAAGTACTTATAAAAAACTGGTCTGTTTTGGGATCAGAATTTTTTTGTTTATTTGTAGAATTGTCAAGAAAACTGTAGCATATACGAGTTTTTTTCGGGGTTTATAGTTGTGTTGTTTAATTGGCCGTTTGTTGGTCTGTATATCAATCTATAGAATGTTTTTAATGTTGTCTTGGGACTACAGAGTATGAAAAGCTAAATATTACGCTATATTTTTTATTATTTTGGATCTTATTGTAGATGTGTTGTAAATACGTGTTTTTTCCTAGATAAGTTGCAGTTTTTATTGGTATAATTTTGGAGTACACATAATTTCTTCGATCACATAAGAAACTTTCAGCACTATACATTTTTTTGTGTGTATTATAACTTGTTTTTTCGCCTCATAAAGAAATTTTAGCTCCACTGGATGCAAGTAATATACTCTGAGATGCAAGAAAAAAGTTCCTTTACAATTTTAGTTGATACATTGCATGACTTTTCTTGTGCTGACTGTTATTATAGACTAAAGCTGTATATACAATTCTGATGATTGTCACTTAGATCATACGCCGTGTTTATTATCAACCACTTTCCTTACAGTTTATCTCTAAATAGCTTATACCAGGGTGACGTTTGTTTTTATCATGCCCTTCCGCGAATTGGAATGTACATGTTGTCTCTTGCAGGAAGTGACAGATACATCCTGAACATTGTGTGGGCTCTCAAGAAGAACCTGTGCGATTACAGCATGGGAACAGCTGTAAATTACAGCTGGTCTCATGCTGCATCACCTGCGGCTGGAGCTATTAACCCCTTAGCTGCCGCAATCAAGATAGATTGCGACAACTAAGAGAAAGACAGAGGGAGGGACAGCCAAAGGCCTCTAGGCTGTCTGTGATGTCACTATGCCAGGTTGTGCCCTGTGGGCATGGCTGGGCTTAGTGATTGACAGTTACCATGGAGTACTGCTATATACTGCTCTCTATTAAAAAAAAAAAAAAAACAGTTACGGAATTGCGATTTTCATTCATTCTGCAGAACATAAAATGGAAAAAATAAAGACTCATATAAACGCCAAAGCAGTACCAATAAAAATGCCAGTTAATACCCACAAAAAATGCCCTTACACAGCTCTGTATATGGAAAAATAAAAAAGTTATGGCTATCAGAATATAACGATTTATAAATATTATTTACACAATAAAAACTCTTTTTTAAAGCACTTTAACATAAAACAACTATATAAATTGGGTATCGCAATAATCATTTCAAACCACAGAGTAAAACTAACTTGTCACATGTACTGCACAGTGAGAGCTGTTAACAATAATAACAAAAAATACTACTAGGATTGCAGTATTTTCTTCACCCTGGCTAACAAAAAATGGATTTAAAAGTAATCAATAAATCTTGTCCCTCATAAATGATACCGATAAAAACCTCAACTCATCCTGCATAAATCACAGTTAAATAAAAAAAGTTATGACTCTCAGACTATGGTGATGCAAAAACTTGTTTTCCCTTTTGTATATTAGTGTTTTTATTGTGTGAAAGCAGCAAATCATGAAAAAAATACAAATTGGGTATCACTGTAATTGTATCGACCTGCTGAGTATAGCTAGCATATAATTTATACAGCACGGTGACTGCTGTAAGAAATAAAAATAAAAAACAGTACTAGGATTGCTGTATTTTGTTCAAAACACCTCACAAAAACCTTGTTAAAAAGCAATCAACCCCATAATGGTACCAATAAAAATGTCAACTCATCCCACAAAAACAAGCCCTTAATTAGTTCCATAACAAGTTATGGCTATCAGACTATAGCAACATAAACATTTTTTACAAATGCATTTCTATTGTGTACAAGTAAAGACACAAAAAACTATATACAATTTAGATAATCGCAATTGAAACGACCCGCATAGTTGAATGCAAAATTGGGCGACTACTGGAAGTTTTCACCTGTTCTATTACTTTTGGGGCTTTGTAAATGTGACATGGCACCCTCCAAAGTCTGCCTTCCAAAAGCTAAATAGCGTTGCCTCCCTTGTACGCCCTGATGTGTCCAAACAGCAGTTTACACCAACATATAGGGTATTGCTGAACTGAAAAAATTGCATATTTTTGGGTGCTTTTTTTCCAAGCATTTCTTGTAAACTTGAAATATTTTCAGTTAAAATTGCAGGAAATTGTTGGAAAAAAATTTACTTTTTAATTTGCACAACCTAATGCTAAAAAAATTTGTGACAGACCGGGGGAAAAAGGTATACCACCACACCCCGGGTTTAATTTCCAAAAGGGATATTTATTATATGGGGTCTTTTTACAGGTGTTTGTTAGCCTTAGAGTGTCTGCAAACCTGTAATGGCGCCTAATGAAAATCATGGTATAATAAACTAAATTTAATCTAAAACCTTAATAAATGCATTATAAAAAACTTCTTTAATTTATATAAACACCCATTCTATATTAAAAAAAACTGCTTTTATATCTTAAATTTATATATATATAATTTTAAAATATATAATTAAATATATATATATATAAAAAAAAATATAATATTATATGTAATATATAATATATAATGTTTTTTAAGATTAAACACATGTAAAATGCTGTTAGCCCCCCCTATTGGGGCTTCCTCTTACACTACTACCTAACCCCCTTTCACAAAATAAAAATGAGTTCTTTAAGTTACTAAGTTCAAACTTCTTCTAGTAAAATGGCCCTAGGGGCCGTTTAGGTTTTACACTAAAGATTCTACCTTTTCAAACTACAACCTCTGTGGATGGTATTATTATTATTTATTTTAAAGCTCCATTGATTCCAGGGTGCTGTACATTCGAGGGGGGTTACATACATTACATAAGTCAAACGGTACAGTGATAAGGGGTAATTACAATTGGCACGACAGAGGGGAGAGGACCCTACCCGCAGGGGGGTTTAAAAAATTTCAGGAGGGGGAAAGAACAGGGGGTGAGGGGCAAAAGTCGTGGGGGAAGTAGTGACAAGTTTAGTGAAGGTTTAGGAAAACCTGAAGAAATGGTTTCAGGTTGCTTTTGAACGGTGAAAGTGGAGGAAGTCTAGTGTTGGGGGCAGTGGGGTTCCAGAGTGGGTGAACACGGGAGAATCTTGGGGACGTTGTGTAGGGGTGATAAGGGGAGAGCAGAGGAGAAGGTCCTGTGAGGGCGGAGAGTGCGTGAGGGGAGAATTTGGAAAAAGGGAGAGATGTTGAGGGGAGAGGTCTGGAGAGCTTTGGTCTGGTTGTAGCTTGAAATGAATTCGCTGGGCAATGGGAAGCCATGAAGGGATTGGGAGGGGGAGAGGCAGAGGAAAGCGAGGAGAGAGGTGGATAAGACGGGCAGCAGATTAAGGATGGGTTGGAGGGGAGGAGGGGGCTAGCTGGGAGGCCACTGAGAAGGATGTTTTCAGTAGTCAGGCGGGGGATGACAAGGGCATGGGCCGATTTTTGTAGTGTCTAGCCAGGATGAGCGGAAACAAGATTTTTTCAGGGGGGGCGGCAGGCAGGGTGAGGGGTTGGATTTGGGTTTGAAAGATAGAGCAGAGTCAGGATTACCCCCAAAGGGAGCGGGCTTGCGGGACCGGTGAAGTTAAGCCGTTGCTGTAATAGAGAGTCAGGGCAGGGGAGAGTTTGGGTGGTGGAAAAATGATAGTTCTGTTTTCTCCACATTTAGTTTTAAGGCGTGAGAAAAAGGAGGAAAATGACGACAGACAGTCAGGGGTCCGGGAGAGTAAGGGAAATGACACGGGGCCGGAGATTAGAGTTGGGTATCATCAGCATACAGGTGTAATGAAAACCCTGTGAGGGGTATGAGTACGGGCCAAAAGGGGTAATA